>BQNB010088128.1:0-27738 GCA_026074375.1 Tanacetum coccineum | reverse complement strand
GGGCCACCAGTATAAGCCTCGAAGATCATAGTACATCTTGTCTGCTCCAGGATGTACGGAATACCTTGTAGCATGGGCTTCATTCATTATTAAAGTTCTCAAATTGCCATAGACTAGTACCCAAATTCGTTCAGCAAGATATAATCCACCATCTTCTTTTCTCTCCAGCTGTTTGTCCAATCCCTTCAACATCTCTGCCGGAGCATTTACGTTCCCGAAAGCTTCGCTATGAGCTTCCAGTATCCTAGCCTTAATGATAAAGTGAATTTTCATGCTCATAGCTCGAGCTCGTCTTGGTTTCAACCGTTCCTTCCCGCTTAATGCATCAGCTACTACGTTCGCTTTACCTGGGTGGTAGCGAATCTCACAGTCATAATCGCTGAAAAGTTCTATCTATCATCTCTGGTGCATATTTAATTCCTTCTGATAAAAAATGTGCTGAAGACTCTTATGATCGGTGTAGATCACGCTCCTTGTTCCATACAAATAATGTCTCTAGGTTTTGAGAGCAAATACTACGGCGCCCAACTCTAAATCATGAGTGGTGTAGTTCTTCTCATGGATTTTTGGAGTTTGTCTAGAGATGCGTATGCAATTAAATTGTTCTATTCCTGCATACAGACGCAACCAAAACCTTGATTTGAGGCGTCACAGTAAACTACAAAATCATCGGTGCCCTCAGGAAGTGCCAGAATAGGAGCATCACACAACATGTCCTTTAATGTCTGAAAGGCATTCTCTTGCTCATCACCCCAATCAAACTTTTTGTTTTTCTGAGTCAGCAAAGTGAGAGGCTTTGCAATCTTTGAGAAATTTGAAATAAATCGCCTATAGTATCCCGCCAATCCTAAGAATGAACGGATCTCGATTGGGGTCTTCGGGGGCTTCCAATTTTTCACTGCTTCAATTTTGCTAGGATCCACATGTAATACCTTCATGTTCACAAAACATGCCGAGAAAATGAACCTCTGTAGCCAGAATTCACACTTATGAAAATTTCCCCGAACAAATTCTCTTTTTTAAGCAACTCCAATAATAATTTTAGTGAACTTCATGCTCCTCCTTGGACTTTGATATAAATAAGATGTCTTCAAATAAAGACGATGACAAACTTGTCAAGGTATGGCCTACATACGCGGTTCATAAGGTCCATGAATACCGCAGGAGCATTAGTCAGACCGAAAGGCATGACCGTGAATTCAAAATGTCCGTATCTCGTCCTGAATGCAGTTTTGGGAATATCTTCTTCGCGTACTCTCAACTGATGGTAGCCAGATCGAAGATCTATTTTTGAAAAATACCGCGACCCTTGCAACTGATCGAACAAGTCATCGATCCTAGGAAGAGGGTAGCGGTTCTTGACAGTTAGCTTGTTCAGCTCTCGATAATCTATACACATACGGAACGAACCATCCTTCTTTTTAACAAACAAGACTGGGGCTCCCCAAGGTGAAGAGCTAGGTCGAATGAAACCTTTTTCTTGCAGTTCTTTAAGTTGGTTGGATAGTTCTTGCATTTCCGTAGGTGCCAAACGATAAGGTGATTTTGCAACAGGCACAGCTCCAGGAATGAGTTCTATGCAGAACTCCACTTCACGAGATGGGGGTAAACCCGATAAATCTTCCGAAAACACACCAGGGAACTCACGTACAACAGGGATGTCTTCAAGTTTCGGCTCGTTCACTTTCATGGTCTTCAACTGTTTCAGGTTTCCTTCGGGACGTTCTCCATGAACTTCTAAAATATCCCCGTTAGACAATGGAATTTGAACAATTTTCTCATAGCAAACTATCTTAGCTCTCAGCTTTGACAACCAATCCATTCCTACGACCACGTCGAAACTACCATATCCAAAGGGAATTAAATCGATGATAAATGTATGACCATCTAGCTCAAGTCTACAACCTCGAATAATCTTATTTGCTTCTACTATAACGCCGCTAGCTATTTCAATCTCATAACCGGGGCTTATGACACTAGGTTTCATGTTAATCAATGGCAAGAATTTGGTAGATATAAAGCTATAATCAGCACCAGAATCAAACAGAACTGTAGCGAAATGATCGTTTAGAGAGAATGTACCCGTCACGACGTTCGGGTCTTGTGGGGCTTCAGCAACACCTAAGCCAAAAGCTCTCCCCTGTGCTCGATTCCTGTTGTTCCCTTGGTTGTTATTTCCTTCAATTGCTAGCACAGGGTTTGGGCGGTTTCCTCCTGAGGTAGTGGCTCGATTCATCCTTGGGCAATTCCTCCTAAAGTGGTTAGGATCTCCACACTCATAACAAGTTGGCCTTGGTCTTTCATTAGCAGCTCTACCCGTACAGTATCGGGTAAAGTGACCCACTTGGTTACATCGACGACACACAGGGCAGTTACCAGAATGATGGAAGTTGCATTTTGCACACTTCGGATGTTGACCAGCATACTGACGTTGTCCTTGACCGTGCTCCGGAACAGTCAGAGCAAAGTTCCCTCCAGTTCTTTGTCTCTTGTTCCTATCATCCCTTCCTCGGTTCCTATTCTGAACATTCGACCTTCTTTTGTTTCCATCATTTTCCTTCTTTTTGAAAAGTTCATCTTTAATACCATCGGTGGTCAGGCGGTTGGCCATACTCACAGCACCCTGAATTGTAGCAGGTTCGGATGAAGTGACATGTGGCTTGATCTCAGGAGCTAAGCCTCGAATGTAGCGATTGACACGTTGGCTCTCAGGGGTAACCATGTATGGCACCAACCTTGCTAACTCGTGAAATCTAGCCGTATACCCATCAATATCTGACTCAACCATCTTGTGGTTCTAAAATTCTGATTCCAACTTTTGTATTTCATCATCAGGGCAATATTCTTTCATCAGCAACTTTTTAAAATCTTCCCAAGGTTGGGCTATAGCAGTGGCCCGTCCTCGGGTTTGAACAAGGGTGTTCCACCAAGTTAAGGCGAGGCCTTGCAGCATACTAGCAGCGAATTCAACTTGGCTCTCTGCGGGGCACTTAGTGATATGAAGCAGATACTCAGTGCTTTTAAACCAGGTTAGTAAACCAACTGCACCTTTTGTGCCAAAAAAATTCCTTGGCACCAGAAGCCCTGAATGTTTTGATATTGCAGCTTGGAGTGGCCTCTCTTTGATTTGTTCGGTTTCCTCCGAGGGCTTGAACAAGTTGAGTTAGCAGATTCGGCAATGCGGCGTTAAGTTGTCGGGTCACTTCATCTGCTATTTCATTAGGAGGATTAGCGTTGTCGGCAGAGCTGCTACGTGTGTTTCTTCCCGCCATAATTCTACTATTTAACACAAAATTTCACTTTGTCAGAAACTTGACAAACCGTACCTTCAAACAGTTCATATATATTCATAGAAATATAGTTAAAGAGTGAACATATTTAAAAAAAAAATTCAACATAGTTAGGGTTGAATATAGCACATTTGAACGAAGTGTTTAATTGAATAATCAAGCATAGATAGATGTACCATACTAATGTAAGTCAATTATGTTTAGTATTTAACCAAAATTTAGTGGTATACATATTTTGATGACAAGCAAGTTTTATATATAAGAAATATTTGTATTTTCTCTCACAATTAAATAATATTAAATAAACATGGTTTTCAGGTTTTTTTTTACAAATATATGTATTAAATTGGTTGCCAATAAAATTGATTAATAGATAATTATTTAAATTAAGCATTGTAAAAGTTTACCATTTTGTTTGTTATATAAGTAAAATTTACATAATTAGATAACATTTTACAAAAATCTTTTCAAAAGATAATGATAGCATTATAAATCACAATTTGACACTTGATTTACACAACTGATTCCAAAAATTCATTGTATCATAATAGATAAACATTTAGTAATCTGAAAGAGCATGAAATTAACCGTGCGGGCAACTACACTAGTACACCTTCATTGATGTATCTGCCAACAACTAATCCGGAAAGGGGTTTAGTAGGATAGGGATAAACGCCCGCATTTATGCTTTCAACCCCAATTTCTCTATAGTCGCGTTGTATCCATGTCGAAATAAAACAGGGACGTGACCAAAATTTGGGACGTGCATACGTAGATCACCTGTTGCTCGCCTCGTACTCTGACTCTGAATCTATCAATGAGTCCTCCTCAAGGCCTTATGCAGGGTAAGGGTACGAAAAGTATTTAGGTGTACATTGCGACTCAATCACAAAATCATTTGCGTGCGAAGACGATCTATGGGACATATTGTGACTATAATGGTGTTCTTAATAACAAGGTGCCTACGGGCAGTGTGACACTATAATGACAGTAACCGATGTAAAAGCAAACTTAGGGTATCAATAAATTAATCAGAGACAAGCATGATGTATTTAAGCATAAATAGTGGACATCTAGAAGTATGCAGTATACGGTGCACATAATTCCTAGTATGCTTTTCAGTGACTAAAGTGGAAGGTCGGTTTTTAAACTCGTTTAAAATAATGACTATACACAGTGTTGCATGATACTCCCTAAATTAGACATAGTTGATCAAGTTATGTCTAATTTAGGTCTAATGATGCAACCACTCGGACTAGTCGACTCGTTTCATGTTCGGTGTTTTTAGAAAAAGAAAATCATTTTGGTTATAGTTCGGATTTTCATTTTTGAAAACTGGCGTTCTCTATAACCTTAGGCTCTGATTACCAATCTGTCACGCCCCACCAAGGCGAAAACACGAGGTGTAACATATTAATAAGCATCACATAAGATGATAGACAAAACACCATACATGAGTTAAAATAAAAAATAGTTATCCGAATTACAACAATTCAGGTACAAGTTTAAAAGTACAAAGACGACATAGTAGTTTTTCTTCCGAACATGGATCACCCAAAAGACAAGGAAGAAAATCCGACAACTTGGACATGCTCAATGCAACCACACCAAGTTTCCCACTTTAGGACGTTCACCTGAAAACATGATAAAAACGGTCAACTATCACAATAGTTGGGAGTTTCTCAAGAATTATGCACCAAAGTATAGAATTTATAAAAGAGTAAGAACGTCAATAACAGTTGCCAACTCATTGGCAATATATCAAAAACAGTTGTCCCAACCAAAATCAATTTTCAAAATAAGATGAGAGTCCAAAACAAACAATAAAATGTATGCTATAGTGATATATGGCGAGGCACTACTTAAATTAGTTGCAGCCTAGACCGTTCAACCCTCCAATCAAGTTCTAGTTGTATAGTGTGGTACAAACAATTAGTACTATGCACCATGTGTGGTAGAAATGGGGAGGGCTAAATCTCCTAATAGCGCTAACCATGAAGTACTAGCGCTCAATCCGATGAGGTGGAAGATGGAGTTAAAATTAGTGGCTGGATTCCCAAGCCTCAATAAGCAACATACATATCATGTTAAAGTTCAAAGTTCAACACGTTACCAAAGTTCAACAAGTTCAAAACCAAGTTCAATAAGTTCAAGTATGCTCGAATGTTTATAAAACATAAAAGTACGAGCATAGAAATTTAATAAACATACATCATGCTTTCCACCCCAAAACAGTTAAAATATGCAAAAAGAGGGGGATGTGAGAAACTCACCAAAATGGAGATACCAAGATGAAAGTAACGAAGAAAAGCGGCGATGACAAATCTCAACCGCGACCTATTAATAATAATAATATATTATTAATATTCAATTATGTAAAATATGCAACTCATTGTAATTACGTTATATGCATGTCAATTCGTACATTAGGAATCCATGAGACTACACTTCGCTTTTTATTTCCATTGGTTATCCATTTTCTGAAAATTGCGCCGTTTTACTAGCAACTAGTTATCGCTTAACGACTTGCCAAACAACCTCAACACTTGCTTATACTCCATCTCCAGGTTCCTATGTATATTGACTTACTACTATGTTTGCCCCAAAGATTCTAAGCAAGTTTTACCTTTCGTAAATACTAGCACACTATAACTAGTTTAAAACAGGCCTGCAGAAAGTTATCAAAAGTTTGGCAACAGCAGGCACCCTTAAACATTTTATAAAAATCTAAAAAAAATACAGGAGGTCACACACATCATGTAAAATCTCCAAATTAAATTTTGTCCAAAAATATTAAGTTTTGACCCGCCTGCACACAGCATCTTTACAAACTAAATTCTGGACAGCCAACACAGTTTTAGCACTTAATCTTGTACAAAGGTTTTAACTAACTTTTACACCTTGAAAATCGACGAGGCCTAGTTCGTTGGAAACTAGACTCTAAGTAGATAACTTTAGGGTCCTGAAAACCTAGAAAAGCTTTTGAAATGACCACGTTATGACATCTAAAAGTTGACCCAAATTCGGATATGAAAACTGTCATTTTCATGAAAATTGCCGAAACCATTTCCTTACTAGAATCGGCCATAACTTTTTCCTTTTTAGGAGTTAGAAGCTATAATTTATACCAAAGCGATAATTGGAACGATCTCTACAATTCTAATCACTAAAATCACAGATTACATCACACTAAATCCGCTGATTTTTAGTCCAAACTTTCTGCCCTAATTAAGGGTTATAAAACTCTTTCAATCCATTACTATTTTGCACAAATTTCACATCCCACAATCTCAAACTAACCTACGCTTTACCCTAAACCTATTTAACCATCTACAATCACCAACAACCTCACAAACATCGCATGCATCCTAATCAATGGATTCCCAATTTCATAAAATAGACATGCATGTACATAATCTTTTTATAAGATTTTGAAAATTAAATAAAAAGGAAGAAAAGTAGCTTACAATGTAATCACAATAGAAGATAAATCAAAAACTATAAACCCTTGGGGGTTTATGAACTTGGCCGAACCACAAAAGGACCCAAAACGAACCCAAAATTAGCTTTTGCTAACCCGAATCTTGAATATAACTTTCTTGCTCAACCCTTGCTAATATCTAACACTTGAATTCACCTAAATCACCAATCTTGAAAAATTAGAGATTTACAAAACCTTCTTGCATGTTTAATTTTTTTGAGGGGAAAGATTTAGGGTATTTTAATGAGCAATTTGGAATATGATTGAGTGGTTTTGATGAAGATTTGAGGGCTCAATTGGTGATTATTGTTAGTGTTTACTCGAACAGGAAGAAGAAGAAGGGATAAGCAGATATATTTTTGTCGATATAATTTAGGGGTGTGTGTGTGAGTTTCGACTTATATAAAAAAAAGAAAGGTGTGCTTGTTTGCTCGGTTGTTAAAAAAAAGAAGTGGGATTGGGTTTTATAATTAATGTAAAGTTTATAAAAATATGAATGGGCTTGATGTTGTAAAAAAATATAGGTGTTGTTGTGTGGGCTTGGCCGCCGAAAATCAAAAGAAAAAGGGGGAAGGGCTCCGGCCCAATTTTTTTGTTAAACATTACACTTTTTTTAAAACTTGGCCCTAAACTTTAACCCGACTCGCTAAATTTTATAAAAATAGAATATTTAAATTGGGTTCGGCCTGACACGAATAAAAAAATAAAAAAGTAATTAATTAAATTAAATGAGCTCTCATGGCTATAATATGACATTCGTTGATTTCTCGATCGATAAAACGGATAAATATCAAAAGCTCGACTCGCGAATATTTAAAACGACGATTTTTACTAAATCGACTAAAAATAATAAAATAAATTCTATAAAATCAGGAAATAGAATTTATAAGTTCGGAATAAATAGCGACGAGAATACGAGTTGCATCAAAACCAAGCGTTAATTGCTAAGAGAAATGTAACCACATAAAAGCGTCTCATCATCTATATCAATATCACATCGAATCATTTGTTTAACGTCTTTTATTTCAATATCACATCGACTCATTTATTTAACGTCTTTTATATCAATATCACATCGACTTCGTCTGTTCAACATCTTTTATATCAATATCACATCGATTAATCCTTTTATAGTCGCATCATATACATGATATATCAATATCACATCGACTCATCCGTTTAACGTTTCATCATGTATGTCAATATCACATCTACTCCTCCGTTTAACGTCTTTTATATCAGTATCACATTGACTTATCCGTTTAACGTCTTTTATAGCATATCAAATCGACTCACCTATTTAACGTCTCATCATCTATATCAGTATCACATTGACTTATCTATTTAATGTCTCATTGTGTATCTCGATATCATGTCGACTCATCCGTTAAAGATCTTCTATAACATATCACATCGACTCACCCGTTTAATGTCTCATCATCTATATCAATATCACATCGACTCATCCGTTTAACGTCTTTTATAGCATATCACATCGACTCACCCTTTTAACGTCTCATCATCTAAATAAGTATCACATCGACTCATCCGTTTAATGTCTCAATATGTATGTCGATATCACGTCGACTCATCCGGTTTAACGTCTTTTATAGCATATCACATCGACTCACCCCTTTAACGTCTCATCATCTATATCAATATCACATCCCGACTCTTTTGTTTAACGTCTTTTATTTCAATATCACATCGACTCATTTATTTAACGTCTTTTATATCAATATCACATCGAATTTTCTGTTTAATGTCTCAATATGTATGTCGGTATCACATCGACTCATCCGCTTAATGTCTATTATAGCATATCAAATCGACTTATATATATAATATATAATATATATATATAGTATAATGTACTTTATGAAATTTAGGGAAATTAAGCATAATAGGTATATACTTACATATAAGTCCTAAATGCATCTATATGAGGGACCCTTAAGCTATAGTCCCTCGGGCTCACCACCTACGTTCTCTAAACCAATGGCTCGATACAATTTGTCACACCCCGCAAGGCAGAAACACGAAGGCAATAACATCATGATATCATCACAACGCAATGGTGTCAAAAATAGAGAAACACTAAATGCATAACTAAGTAATAAAGACACAATGTGTCATGACAATACCGAAAACCAAAGGAATGACATCTTGTATTAATGAAAAAGGGTCTCACTAATACAAGAACAATGCCTCACGATCCTAATAAAATCAAATAACATCCAACAAAATCATGCAACAAACATAAACAAACTCAGGAGCGAACTCCAATGCAATCTTTGCAGTCATTCTAGCCACCTCTCTTAACCTCAGTATTCTCATGAAGCTCACCTGAAAATGATGCTTAAAAACGTCAACACAACGGTTGGTGAGAGTCATAGGTTTAAGACACGCAAAACAAACCTTTAAATCCAATTACTGTGATAAATAAAACATAACATAGCAGGACATACAACGTACTATCATACAAGCTAACATGCAATCACATCAATCCACATTGAGACGTTCACGCTCAATCCTCACACAAAACATAACAACAATGAGACGATCATGCTCACTCAAACAACTCACAGTAATAAGACGATCACGCTTACTACCAATCAAATCCATAAATGCCATGAGACGATCACGCTCAAGCACAACAATTCATACCATAAAAGCAAGTAGCACATAACATACAATAGTCACGTATAGCCCATGCATAATTTAAATCACATTATCACAGTAACTAAAACATTTCAAAACCTCTTTGCATCATTTTCACCCCAAGAAAACATAAGAAAAAGGGGCTATGAAACTCACCTGATGCTTAGCTTCCCAAAAGAATCCAACAAAAGCTTCACAAACACTTCACGGATAATCTAAACAATTAAGCACACAATAAGCTACCATCAATTAGGCATTCAACCCAATATGATGTAACCTCAACTATGATGGATATCTAAGCTATCTACCATAGTTCTATACTTGACCTTTTCCAACTCCTACATATGCCATTTATACTTAAATGCTACTCTTTAAATTTTTTGGTTTTGAGCAGAATTTTATACTTACTTACGCGTCCTAAACACACCACTTAAACACTCCCATAATTCAAACCAAAATTCATCATGCTACATATATGTCCTATGAACCTCTCATAGTTCTCCCAAAGCCATTACCCTTTTACAAATACCCTTTAGAAATTCCTTAATCCAATGTGTCCAAAATTCATCCAGAATCTGACCTTCTAAAAGTATGGCACTAGCTGACCACTTTAGACCTTCTTTCATGCTTAGCAAAAATTCAGGGGCCACACACAATATATAAACTAACGTCCACATGATTTTTACCTTCTAACTAGATGTCTAAGTATTTTTAGAAAAGTCAAAACCAAAACTGAAATTCGTCACAGTTTTACACACTGATTTTGTAACGGCCTTTTGACCCACTTCCCGACGGAAAGTAGACTCTCTGAGGTTATCTCCAGTATGTTGTAAATTGTTTATTTGATAATTTATGATTGAGTTATGACCGTTACAAAACTACCTAATTTTCTGTAGTGAATTAAACAACTAATTCAGGCGAACTAAACCCTAACGCATGATCAAATCACGAAACCAATTGAACCAATGATCAAACATTCATCATTAAACTATAAACTCCAGAAAATTTAAAACCCTGATTTATTTTCATGATTAAAACTAATCCAGCATACTTAGATTACAAGAATTAAAATAAGAACTATAATTAAACAAAGAATTAGAAAATACCTTAAACCCTAAAAATTTTCTTCTTTTTTTTTCTTCTGGATCGGTTGAACAACAATAGGGGTTTAGGGATTTTATTTTTTTGTATTTATAGGCTCCTAAAGTAATCCTAGATAAAGCCTAATTAGAATTTGTTTCCTAATACAATATTTTTTTTTCTTTTCCTTTTCTTTTTTTCTTTTATTCGGCCGACTAGGCCTTTATATATATATATATATATTTTATTTATTAATTATATAATTATTTGTATTTCCTTAAATTTTTATAAAAACCTTAACTTATTTGACTATACCTTTTTGCTTAAACGAAATTCACTAGACTTTTAAAAATAACTTTTTAACTTTTCATTTTCAACCTAACTTTCCTAAAGTAGATTTTTTTTTCATTATTCTTAACTTACCACTTAAAAATCTAAACCTATCTTAGATTACTAACACAAAAATACGTATACGTAATAATACTTACACATTTAACACGGAAACGCTCAAATCTCAATAATCATTTCCTTGTCACTCAAAAGTGAACGAAATGAACTTAACCAATTTCACCACTATTCCAATCTCATTGAGATGATCACACTCAGTGGATTGATTACCAATACCTCACATAACCCACATAAACTCATATAAACACACAGAATCACATACACCATATATTGCAACAGGCACATAAGTCAATACTAACGGTTTGACTAACCTGCTCAAATCATGGTTGTCACAGTATCCCATCCTTTAGGAAATCTCGTCCCGAGATTTAACTAGCCAATTTATCAGCTTACTCAACGAACAACTGAGGATATATGGTGTATGTGATTATGTGTGTTTATATGAGTTTTAACCTCTTAACTTCACGGTCCATAATCTCTACAGGTTCCTCAACAAAACGAAGAGTTTTGTCAACCTTAATCTCATCCAATGGCACATGCAAACTAGCATCCGCCAAACACTTCTTTAGGTTTGACACATGAAACGTGTCATGTACTCCACTCAATTCCTCAGGAAATCTCAATCGATAAGCTACAGGACCGACTCTTTCAAGAATCTCAAATAGCCCTACATACCTTGGTGCCAACTTACCCTTTTTCCCATAGTGAATTACACCTTTCCAAGGCGACACTTTTAACATAACCCAATCTCCTATTTCAAACTCTAACGGTTTGCGTCTATTATCAGCATAGCTCTTTTGACGATCTCTTGCCGCTTTGAGCTTATCTTTTATCAATACCACTTTATCAGTCGTCTCTTGAACCAACTCAGGTCCAATCAAACTACTTTCACCAATCTCAATCCATAAAACAGGCGACCTACACTTCCTTCCATACAATGCTTCAAACGGAGCACATCTTATGCTCGAATGATAGCTATTATTGTAGGAAAACTCAGCTAACGGTAGATGAACATCCCAGCTACCACCAAAATCAATTACATATGCTCTAAGCATATCCTCTAGAGTCTGAATCGTACGCTCACTTTGACCATCCGTTTGGGGATGATAAGCCGTACTCATATCCAACCTCGTCCCTAAAGCCTTTTGTACAGTCTGCCAGCATCGGGAAGTAAACCGTCCATCCCTATATGAAATAATCAACACAGGACTCCATGTCGAGCGACTATTTCATCGATGTAAATCTTTGCTAATCTTTCCGTACTATAGTCTTCTCTTATAGCCAGAAAATAAGCCGACTTAGTTAGTCTATCGACTATGACCCAAATCGTATCATGCCCATTCTTTAACCTAGGCAGCTTAGTGATAAAATCTATAGTGATCTTATCCTACTTCCATTCCGGTATTTCAGGTTGTTGCAATAAGCCCGAAGGCCTTTGGTGCTATGCCTTTACTTTGGAACACGTTAAATGCTTACTAACATAAGTAGCAATATCTCTCTTCATTCCCGGCCACCAGTACATATCACGAAGATCATGGTACATCTTATCCGCTCTGGGATGCACAGAGTGCTTAGATCTGTGAGCTTTATCCATGATCATCGTTCTCACACTTCCTACTAATGGAACCCATAAACGGTCCATGAAATACAAACTCTCGCCCTTTTTCTTTTCCATTTGCTGATCTAGGCCATGCAGGTTTTCCATAAGTACATTCTCTTGTTTAAGCGCCTCACTCTGGGCTTCTTATATCATTTCTCTCATTCCAGCCTGGATAGTCACCGCCATGGCCCTTACATGTCTAGGTTTCAACTGCTCCTTCCTACTTAGTGCATCAGCCACAACGTTCGCCTTACCAAGATGGTAACGAATCTCGCACTCATAATCACTAAACAACTCAATCCATCTCCTCTGACGCATATTCAGCTCTTTCTGATCGAAAATGTGTTGAAGACTTTTGTGATCCGTATAGATAACACTCTTAGTACCATACAAATAATGCCTCCAAGTCTTAAGAGCAAACACAACAGCTCCTAATTCCAAATCATGCGTCGTATAGTTCTTCTCATAGGTTTTCAGCTGCCTCGATTCATAAGCAATCACTTTGCCCCTTTGCATGAGTACACAACCTAATCCTTGGTTTGATGCATCACAATAAACCACTAAATCTTCCACTCTATCAAGTAGCGTCAATATTGGTGCATCACACAAGTTATTCTTTAAAGTTTGAAAAGCCTCTTCTTGCTCCACACCCCACATATACTTCTGATTCTTCTGAGTTAACGAGGTAAGAGGTTTAGCAATTTTGGAAAAGTTTGCAATAAACCGTCTGTAATAACCGGCTAATTCCAAAAATGATCGAATCTCAGAAGGCGTCGTAGGGGTCTTCCAATTATTTACCGCTTCTATTTTACTGGGATCCACATGTATACCATTCTGATTGACAACATGACTAAGAAAGTGCACCTCTTGTAACCAGAACTAACACTTAGAGAACTTGCCATACAGCTTCTCCTTCCTTAACTATTCCAACACCAAACCTAAATAAACTTCATGGTCCTCCTTTGTCTTCGAGTAGATCAAGATGTCATCGATGAACATAATAACAAACTTATCTAAGTACGGTTTACAAACTCTATTCATCAGATCCATAAAGACTGCAGGTGCATTGGTTAGCCTAAAAGGCATAACCGTAAACTCAAAATGTCCATATCTCGTTCAAAACGCCGTCTTAGGTATGTCGTCTTCATGCACGCGTAGTAGGTGATAACCTGACCGAAGGTCTATCTTGGAGAAATAACGCGATCCTTGTAGTTGGTCAAATAAATCATTAATCCTCGGAAGATGATAACGATTTTTAATCGTCAACTTGTTTAGCTCTCTATAATCGATACACATACGTAGCGAACCATCCTTCTTCTTGACAAATAACACTGGCGCTCCCCATAGAGAATGACTAGGTCGTATGAAACCCTTGTCTTGCAACTCCTGTAGCTGTCCAGACAATTCTTGCATTTCCGAGGGCGCTAGTCGATATGGTGACTTCGCAACAGGCGTCACTCTAGGAACTAGATCTATGCGAAACTCTACTTGTCGTTGCGGAGGCAATCCTGACAAGTCTTCTGGAAACACATCTTCAAATTCATGTACCATAGATATATCGGTCAACTTTGGCCCATCTTCCTTTGCACTCTTCAATGCTTTGGTGATTCCTACTGCCCTTTCTCCATGTACCCTAAGGTACCTACCATCCTCCCCGGGTATTTCTACTACCTTCTCATGACATACTATCACAGCCTTATGTTAGGACAACCAATCCATTCCCACAATCACATCAAAGCTTCCATGACCTAAAGGTACTAAGTTTATGCTAAACAGGGAACCTCCTAGTTTAAGTTTGCAGTCACAGATAATTCTATCCACTTCTACTTTCTTACCATCAGCTACTTCTATCACATAACTAGGACTCATAATACTAGGTCTTAGATTAAGTAGGGGCGCAAATTCAGTAGATATGAAACTAAAATCGGCTCCAGAATCAAATAATACGGTAACAAAGTGATCATTCAGAGAGAACGTACCCGTTATAACATTAGGATCCTGGACCGCCTCCATTGCATTCACATTCACGTTGAAAGCTCTTCCTCTAACTTGGTTTCCATTGCTTTGGTTATTTCGGCTGCCCTCCAAAGCCAATTGATTTCCAGCTTGCCCCGGTGCTCGATTCATCTTGGGACAAGTGTTGTGAAAATTATCTGGACTACCACACTTATAGCACACTCTTGGATTGTTACTCTCGGATTATTACTCATCCAAAGCTAGTTGAGGTCTATCCTGTATAGGTACTCAAATTGGATCAGTGATCGATTTCTAGGTTTCATCGTAAACCTAATTGGTTACTTCCAATTACATAAATCAATAGTTCAAACCGCACTCAAAGGTAGGGCATTTCCCATTTTTATAATAACTTCTGTACCAGAAACAATGGTATCTCTAATTATAGCCCCCCTGGGATGTAAAGTATATCTCTTCTCACCATCCCTATAGTGTATGAGACAAATGTATGCATGTTAATTCTTTCATTTCCATGTAAAGATCATTTCCTTCATGAGTCCGTTTAAAGTCTTTTATAGCATATCAGATCGACTCACCCGTTTAACGTCTCATCATCTATATCAATATCACATCGACTCATTTGTTTAACGTCATTTATTTCAATATCACATCGACTCATTTATTTAACGTCTTTTATATCAATATCACATTGACTTATCTGTTTAATGTCTCAATATGTATGTCGATATCACAACGACTCATCCGCTTAACGTCTTTTATAGCATATCAAATTGACTCACCCGTTTAACGTCTCATCATCTATATCAGTATCACATCGACTTGTCCGTTTAATGTCTCAGTGTGTATCTCGATATCGTGTTGACTCATCCATTTAACGTCTTTTATAGCATATCGCATCGACGCACCCGTTTAACGTCTCATCATCTCTATCAATATCGGATCGACTCATTTGTTTAACGTCTTTTATTTCAATATCACATCGACTTCGTCTGTTCAACGTCTTTAATATCAATATCAAATCGACTATTCCTTTTAACGTTGCATCATATACATGATATATAAATATCAAATCGACTCATCCATTTTACGACTTATCATGTATGTCGATATCACATCTACTCATCTGTTTAACGTCTTTTATATCAATATCACATTGACTTATCTGTTTAATGTCTCAATATGTATGTCGATATCACAACGACTCATCCGCTTAACGTCTTTTATTTCAATATCACATCGACTCATTTATTTAACGTCTTTTATATCAATATCACATCGACTTTGTTTGTTCAACGTCTTAATATCAATATCACATCGACTATTCCTTTTAACGTCGCATCATATACATGATATATCAATATCACATCGACTCATCCATTTTATGTCTCATCATGTATGTCAATATAACATCTACTCATCCTTTTTATTTCTTTTATATCAATATCACATCGACTTTGTACTCCCTCCTATGAAGACACTTCATAAAATAAACACATCATAAAGCACCTTAAAAAAATGAAACCAACAAATAACACAAGGAATAATCCTAATAATCACTTTTATTATTAATACTCAGAATCCAAATATCGAAAATAACATTCCTAACATGGCTCCAAACGTCGAAAGAAAGAAAGAAAAAAAAACAAGTTAAAACATATCAATCACTTAGAACACCATGGGCAATTATGAGACGCGCGGTCATGATCAGCTTTATTTGTCTTCTTCCACATAGGTTTACTACTTGCGGTGGACTCAAGGTCCGAGTCCACTTCATTCCTCTCAACTTCTTCCTCATCTTCTATTAACCATCCATTCATGTTACCCTTTGGCTGAGGTAGTCGACGTGGTGCAAACTCATTCATAATATTTCCTTGTTGAAGTTGTGGGTGATCCATAAATCCATACATGTCATGTCTTCTAGGTTGTTCCACCGGCTCTTCTTTAGACGTTTCATAACCTTGAAATTGTCCAGGAACTCTGGTGATAGTGCCATCCTTGGCAATTATCTTTGTTTCAATTTCCTCAACCATTTGTCCATCAACTTCCTTCAAGGTCATCTTCTCTTCGACTCTACACGGCCACATGGCAATAGGAATTATGATCTTGCGGTTACACCGCTTGTTTTTTTTAATCCTTTTACACCCAGTTGCGAAAGCAACTGAATTATGGTACTTTCTACAATATGTGGAGACATACTAAATAGACCACAAACATAGACATATATCATGATACGATCTCATAATAACAAAGAAAAACTCAACTTATAATTATATAGTATATAGTAAATAAATACTTTATGAAAACTTAGATAAAATAAACATAATAGTATATACTTACACATAATCATCAAAATCATCTTGAAATGAGTGACCTTAAGCTATATCTAGGCTCAGCCACCTAGTTCCTATAACCATAGGCTCTGAATACCAAATCTGTCACAATCACGCCAAGGCGGAAACATAGGCGAAATGTCCATGGATATCATCACGAACACAATGTGTCAATAATATAGAAACACTAAATGCACAACTAAGTAATAAAGACACAATGTGTTATGACAATACCAAAAAACAAAAGAACGACATCTTGTATTAATGAAAGAGGGTCTCACCAATACAAGAACAATATCTCACGATCCTAATAGAATCAAATAACATTCAACAAAATCCAAAGCAATAAACCATAAGCAAACTCAGATGATCGAACCTCCAAATGCAATCCTAGCAGTCGCTCTAGTCCACTTCTCTTAATCTCAATTATTCACATGAAGCTCACCTGAAAATGATGCGCTTAAAACCACGTCAACACCACGTTGGTGAGAGTCATAGTTAAAGACACACATTATATAACCTTTCAAAACCAATTAATGTGATTATCAAAACAATATAGGACAATTATGCAACATATGAACTTATGCTAACATGCAAACCAAATCACCATATCAAACCGACCATACATATACTGGATAGGCGTACCCCTCCGATCCTATATACGTCACTTATGCACCTAAAAGTCTACCAGCTGAAGCTTATATTTAGGCCTGGACCCACACCAATTTACTGAGTTGATCAATCTCAAATTAACGATCTGTGAGATGATCAGCCCCACTATTAATGATCCTTAACACAACACAATATCATGCAACAACAAGCCATATGCAGTCATATAATGTCCACACGCAATCAAAAACACATAATCACAGCAATTAAAAACATTTCCCAATCACTTAGCATCATTTCCATCCTAATTTAAAACATTAAAAAGAGGGACTATGAAACTCACCTGATGCTTAGCTTCCCAAAAGAATCCAACAAAAGCTTCACAAACACTTTACGGATAATCTAAACAATTAAGCGCACAACAAGCTACAATCAATTAGGCATTCAACCCAATATGATGTAACCTCATCTATGATGGATATCTAAGCTATCTACCACAGGTCTATACTTGATTTAACCCTTTTCCAACTCCTATATATGCCATTTACACTTCAATGCTACACTTTAAATTTTCTGGTTTTGAGCAGAATTTTATACTCACTTTCGCGTCCTAAACGTACCACTTAAACACTTACACAATTCAAACCAAAATTCACCATGCTACATATATGTCTTATGAACCTCTCATAGTTCTTCCAACGCCATTACCCTTTTACAAATACCCTTTAGAAATTCATTAATCCAAAGTGTCCAGAATTCGTCTAGAATATGACCCCCTAAAAGTATGGCACTAGCTGACCACTTTAAACCTAATTACATACTTAGAAAAAATTCAGGTGGTCACGACACAATAGTATAGAACTAACTTCCACGTGATTTTAGCCTCAAACTAGAAATGTCTAAAGTATATTTAAGAAAAATCAAAACCAAACTGAAATTCATCACATGTTTTACCCACTGATTTTTGTTACTATCTTTTGACCCACTTCCCGACCAAAGATAACTCATGAGCCGCAACTTTTCTGGAAAGTATATACCTCTCTGAGGTTTATTCTTCAGTATGTTGTAAATTGTTTATTTGATAATTTATGATTGAGTTATGACCGTTACAAAACTGCCAAAGTTTCTGCAGTGAATTAAAACGACTATATCTAAAGATCAAGCCCTAACCAACTAACCCAATTATGAAAACAATCAAACGAATGATCAACATGATCTATACATCATAAACTTTCAGAAACATAAAACCCTAATCCAAACCCTAGTCGAAAATTACATGTTTAAAACCCTAATCCATCATACTTAGATTACATTAATTAAAATAAAGACTAGAATTAAACAAGGATTAGAAAAATACCTTAAACCCTAAATTCTTCTTCTTCTTCTTCTCTTCCCTAGATTCTGTCGAACAAATGAGGGGCTTAGGGATTTTATTTTTTGTATTTATAGCACATAAAAAGTAATCTTAGATAAAATAGCCTAATTAGAGTTTGATTTCTAATATAATTCATTTTTTCCCTTTTCTTTTCTTTTTTTCTATTAATCGGCCGAATAAGCCTTTTCTTTTTTTATTTTTTTTATTAATTATATAATTACTTGTATTTCCTTAAATTTTTATAAAAACCTTGACAAATTTGACTATACCTTATTGCATAATTGAAATTCACTAGACTTCAAAAATAACTTTTACTTTTTCGATTTTCAAACTAACTTTTTCCTAAGAAATAAAACTTTTACATTATCTTAACTTACCACTTAAAATCAAACCTATCTTAGATTACTAACACAAAAATACGTATACGTAATATTACTTACACATTTAACACAGAAACGCTCAAATCTCAATAATAATTTCCCTTGTCACTCAAAAGTGAACGAAATGAACTCAAACAATTTCACCCCTTTCAAATCTCATAGATATGATCACACGTAATAAGATGATTACCAATACCTCACATAACACGATGATTAAACACACAAAACACATAAAACACATAAATCAAACATGCAACAGGCACCTAAGTCAACACAAACGGTTGACTAACCTGTCAAGCATGGATGACACACATATTCGTTCCTAAAATGCTATTATAGAACTACCTAGCTGTTTTGAAATTTTCCTACTCAATATTTCGAATTTCTCAAAAGCTTCATTTTTAGTTTTTAGAAATCTAGTCCATGTATACCTAGAATAATCATCTACTACTACTAAGGTGTATAGATTACCTCCATAGCTTTTAATTACCGATGGACCAAATAAGTCCATATTTAATAATTCTAAACATCTTTTAGTGGAAACCATATTTTTAGCTTTATGACTTGCAGTGATCTTGCTCCCAATTGCAAGCCCCATAAAAATTTTTATTCAAATTATAGCTAGGTAAGTTACTAACTAATTCTTTAGATGACAAAGATTGAATTAAATGCATATTTGCGTGACCAAGTCTTCTATGCCATAAGGCAGAGTAAGAGAGTCATTAGAGATCGTACCTTTGCCTATGATCTTTCCTTTTAATTTACTTACAAAGACAACATTACCTCCGTCGTATGCTTTGTAGGTAGAGAATAGACTTTTGTTACCGGTCATATGTTTGGAGCAACCGCTATCTTTGATCCATTTATCCGGTTCCAAGCATGTTCTCAAGCATACCTATTTTAACAAAAACAAATTCAAGCGTTTGGTCCCCAATATCTCATGGGTCCGAAAATGTTAGCGTTGTACATCCCTTACATTTGTTTCAATTGATTGAGATATTGAAATGGGATATAATTTCCCATATGTACAAAGCCTTGACTTTGATGGTTGTTCCAATTCATTGGATAGAGGTTTTGATGAATTGGTTCTCTAGAGTTTCTTCTAGGTTGAGGTGTGTTGTATCTTGGTTGAGAAAAGATTTTTCTTCTAGGCGAAGGTGTTTTTGACCTAAACTCGGTTTTGACATAACCTAAACCGCTTTTGAGAGATGGTTTTAAAGATGGTTTCTTTGACTCATCAATTCTATTATGTATTAGTTTCTTCCTAGTAATGACAAAATCCGATCTCGAAGACATGGGGGACTAAAAACGTGTTCTGTCAATTTTTCACCATCGGTGCGACTCACGGATCCAGGCAAGGTGGATCCGTGCACCTTTATGGTGGATCCGTCTGTTGCTTTTTCAGCGGACAATCCAACAAAACTTATAGGTTTGGTTTCGCTATTTGACGCTTTATTACAATCGAATCCTAGACCTATTTTACAACTAGATGACTTTTGATTATCTAACATTTTTCTTAGTGAATTAGCGCTTTTATCAAATTTTACAAACTTAACTTGAGTTTCTTTAAGTCTAGCGTTTTCCAATTTGAGTTCTTGACATAACTTGCACGCGATATCAATTTCTTTACTTCTCTCAAGTTTCTTAATTTTCTCGTTCAATTCTAAAACTTCCTTTTCTAAAAGATCTCTTTTAGTTTTCAAAGTTTTATTCTTGTTAATGATTTTAAGGCTAATTTCGCATAAGCTATTGTATTATATTTGCATAGTATCATTATCAAGAGAAGATGCGTTATCACTATAATAATAAGAGTTAAGAGTTACCTCACTTGACGATTGAGCCACGAGACAACTTTCATCGTTAGTTTTGTCTTCGGCGTCATTTTCACTATCGCTCTAAGAACCTCCAATAAAGGCCTTTTGATCTTTGTTGCGATGTGGTTTTGGACAATTGCCAATCAGATGATTTCGATCACCGCATCTAAAGCATTTTTTGTCACACTTCCCTTTCTTCTCATCCCTATGTCGGAATGAATTCTTTTCTTCTCTTGGTTGCCTAACAAATTTACCCTTTCTTCTAAAGAATGTTTTAAAGTTTGCTTACGGGCCAAACATATTCCTTCGTCAACGCTCCGGAGTCAAAGTTTCATCATCACTAGACACTTTCTTAGCTTTCAAGGCAATGGACTTAACTCTTTCCTTTTTGCCTCTATAGATTTTGGAATCTTTTTCCATGA
The DNA here is from genome assembly GCA_026074375.1 of Tanacetum coccineum. Taxonomy (NCBI): domain Eukaryota; kingdom Viridiplantae; phylum Streptophyta; class Magnoliopsida; order Asterales; family Asteraceae; genus Tanacetum; species Tanacetum coccineum. The sequence goes on along the minus strand of BQNB010088128.1, from coordinate 6,314 downwards.
CTACTTCATGTACTTTTACATTGCCGATAAGCTCGTCTAGAGCTAGTGATGACAAATCTTTTAATTCTTCAATCGCCATGACCTTTGCTCTCAATTTAGGATGTAGAACCCTAAGAAACTTCCTAACATAGTTCTTGCTAGAGAAACCTTCATCAAAGCTGTAAAACATAGTAACAATAGTGTTAAATCTAGCAAACCAATATCAATAATTCTTCTTCAAGTGATAGTAAATTGTTCATATTGTTGAATAAGAAGATCAATTTAATTATCCTTTACCTAGCTATTACTTTGATGTGTGATTAACAACAATTGCCAAATATCTTTAGCCATTTTACACATAAAAATTCTTTCGTATTCCTTTTTAGGTTAAAGCATATAAAGACCAATTTAAGATTCATTATGTTTTATGCAAGTTTCTTTTTAAGATCATCATCTTGTTTTTCAAAAGGAATAACCTAAATTGTGGGTAACTTTATTTTTGGCAAACCAGTTGAAATCACCATTCAAGAGTAATCTGAGCCAAAGATCTAAATCCATTTTGCTTTTCACTAAGTTTCCAAATCGATTTTTCCAATATATAAAATATCACTTTCAAAGATAGTTGGTCCTTTACATAGATTTTCTTCTAGATATTTATCGAATCCATAGACCGATTCAAGCTTTAATGTACAATATACGTTAAAGATCTTGGGTGACCTTGGCTTCTGATACCAATTGTGGAAACTAGAAGGGGGGTTGAATAGTTTTTACCGTTTTAAAATTAAAACTTAGATTGTCGACTTATGTGAATTCAAGAGATATACACAAGTGTATATGATAGCGATGCAATAAGTAAATAAACTATCTACGAAATATGAGCAAGTAAAGATAAAAAAGATCAAACCGATGACACAATGATTTATAGTGGTTCGGCTACGAAGCTCCTCTTCGCCCTACTCCACTCCCCAAGTACCCAACTTGAGAGTTATCTTCACTATGTCAACAAGCTCCCTTTAGGCGGAGAAAACTGTACACGTCGCTTACACTTTTTCCGGTACTAAGCTAAATACCGAGTTCTACTTCGAGATAGAACCAATCTAACACACTATGTATTTTGAGGCCTAAATACTAACCTATCATACACATATGATACACACAACATACAACACAAGATATACAAGATGAATGATTATCACAAACGTGATGACACAACTAAACTAATAACACTTGAAGCTTGACGTCTTCTTGAGTGTTCTTCACTAAAGAGTGGAATGAGTTGATCACTTGTAATGGATTATGTAACAAGTATAATGATCAAAGAATATGCAAAAGATAAAATATGTATAAGAAAAATATTTGTCAAGAGTTGTTTGAAATGAAGGAGTGAGGTTGGTATTTATAGGCAACCATTTGAATTTCAAATTCTGTCCCAGGGGAACAAGACGTGCGACCCACGGATCCACCATCCCCTGGATCCGTGCAGTGTATTTGGTGGATCCATGGGAGGAGCTGGGACAAAAATTGTCATTTAGTGATTAACCCTAAATCTATACAAAATATTGTTTTGTAATTATTAAAACTAGTTTAATAGATTCTTCTAGAAGAAAATATTTCTTAACATGAATAAGGAAAGATTTTCTAGATTTGGAAAGATTTGGAAAGATTGTTTCCACTTATGGTTAATCCTATTTTGTCTTATATGATTAATATAACTAGCTTATAATTAATCATGTGTTAAGTTAAATCATTTGATTAGAAAAGATTTATGCAAATGATAATATTTTTCTTTGATCATTAACTATGTTTAATAATGCCATATTCATACCTTAAGTGATTAGTCATCGTCAAGTAAACTTTCGACTAAATAACTTGTTTACGTAAACTTTTACGTAGTATGACATTATATTTGTTATTATTAAAACATTAAGATCATTAATATAAATATCATTTTTACGCGGATATTTGTATTAACAATCCCCCCTTTTTGATGATGACAAAATATAAACTCATGCTTATTTAAAAGTTACTAAATAAGTATTTAGTAGAAGATCCCAGAATGTATAACATGGAAATGTTTTGTGCTAACCTCAATGGAACCAAAAGACAATGGGGACCGAGAGTTTGAGTTTCATGTTTGTTTTATAGGCATATCGAAATCATCTTTCTCAAGAAGATTCTTGGAATACCAATATCACCAACAATGAAGTTGCACTTAAGCCAAGCACGATTTATGTACCCTATACTTACCATAAGATAAACATCGGTGAAGGTAACTTCACTTTAAGTTTTGATAAAACTACACATTGCATTGATAAACATAGCTTAGTTGCATGAACATCGTAACTGCGAATACTTTCTGTTTTGCATCCATAATTAACCACTCAACTCTTTGGCATCGTAGATTAGGACATATAGACATAAGGATAGTCCATGATCTAGCCTCAAGAGGAACTGTTGAAAAATTTCCTATAGTGATGTTTGATAATCATTCATGTAACATTTTCAAAATAAAAGCTCAAGTCCATGCTAACCATAAACCTAAAAGAAAGTGTAAAGTAGAAGAGTCTTAGAAATTGTCCACCTTGCCTTGCTTGGCCTATCAACCACTCAAAGTCACGAAGGTAACTTCTACACTTTGATGATGATTGATGACTACTCAAGATACATTTGGAAACAATTTTTTAAAATCTAAAAATGAAGCACTTGAAAAATTTAAAGCCTTAAGAAAAATAGTGCAAAACCTACTTGATTGTTCAATTACGTCGGTCCAAGCAAATCATGGTAGTGGATTTACAAATAATGTGCAATTTGGGGACTTTTGTGAAAAACATGGAATCTCTCATAACTTCGTGGCTCCTCGCGCTTCTCAAAACAATGAGATTGTTGAAAAGATCAACCACTCGTTACAAGAGATGTGTCGTGCAATGATAAGCGGGCAGTCCATTCCACAAAAATTTTGGACGCCTTCAATACCGAAATCTATATAGGAATAGAACACATGTTAGGAAAAGATTAAACAAGACACCTTATGAAATTCTTAGGAGTAAAAGGCCGTCTTTGGGTTATTTTAAGTCTTTGGTTGCAAATGTCAAAAAGGAACTAACACCACACATAGGTCTAAGTCCTACAACGGAATATTTTTAGGATATTCTCAAACTACAAAAGCATACATAATATTCGATAAGAAAACATTGAAAGTTAGGGAATCATCTAATGTAATCTTTAACAAAAATATACTAGAGACTATTAATGACAAAATAAAAGATGATCAATCACAAGCCCTTAATGTAAGCAAACCGGTCATAGATAACCTAGAAGAAATAGATCGTAGGTTAAAAGCATAAATGAAACAAGTGTCACACCCCAAAAATTTCAGGTCAATATTTTACACTTTTCCAACAATTATTTTTGACTTTTATACGTTACGTTTGAATCTGGCAATTTACCGAGATGTTAATCCGCGTAAATCTGAAAAACGTCATCGGACGCGTTCCGACTTTGGATTTTGATTAGTTTAGATATTATATGAGTTATTTTATCTTTTCTAAGTGTTGCGTAGTTTTCGATCACTCCCGGTATTTATTTTTACGCTTTAACGTTTAAATTACGTTTTTCGCGTTTTTGACCAAACGGAACCCCGGAAACTTGAAATCATTTCGTGTAAACTTTAGTTATCGTCCATCTCATGTTTATAAGCCAAATATTTCGTTCACCCTCCCCCTCTTGTCATATTTGGATGCCTAAACCAAACCAAATGCACCATAAGTCTTGAAATTAATTCAAGAGCATCTTATTTTGAATGTCCCATGCATGTGATGGATAGTGACACATGAGAGTGTCATTCTCATGCACATTTCCTCAAGCTAGACAAGAACATGTGATCACTTGATCACATATCTTCCCATTTGACCAATATTCAAAATCAAGACCAAGTATAATGAACCATGGTCCCAAAAATTGAACCCCATGGTCCTTGTGTGTTTGTTCGGCCGAGCAAAGGTGCACACACACCTTTGGTGTGTGTTGGTCACTTGGTACTACAAAACAAGAAACCCTAGATCATCTATTGTCCTATAAATACCTCACTTCTCACAACTTAGGGTTTCATATCATTTCCAAAGTCACCAACAAAATTTTTCTTTCTCTCCTCCCCTCTTGAAGCTCACGGCCAAACACACCCTTTTAGGGTTTTCATTTTCTTTGATTTCTTGCATAATCCAAGCATACAAGGTTCATTTCTAAGAACATCTAAGGTGGTTTGAAGTATTGGTTCTTTGATTTCAAGGGTCTTTCAAGAGTTTATAAACTAGGGTTTCAAGATTTGTTGTTGGGTTTTATAGATCTAGTATTTTAGGGTTTCGATCTTGTGATTCCTCTACTTGTTCTTCATTTTTGTAAGTGTCTTGAATATTTTCTTGTAGTTTACTTATGTTCTTTCATATATGTTCTAGATTCATACATCCATATGTTGTGGTTTAATTTTTGAAAGATCATAAAATAAGATTTTATAAATAATGATGTTACTTTGTTTCACTAGTTAAATAATATGTTCTTGGTGAGATGAGAGTTGAATGAGAGTTGCAATAATAGAAATAAAGGGATTAGGTTAGTTTTAGGAGTGGTTTTGTTGTGGTTTAGTTGTGAATGGAGATTAGGCTAGACTAGGCACTATTGTGAAGTTTGGTGTGATTTTTGGAAGCGTTTGTGAAAAAGGTAGTTGCTGATCCAAAATTGTTTTGAGGTTTTTGTCTACCTAAAAATGTTTTTATTAGGCGTAAAAGTAGTTTTTGGAGAGCTCGTTTAGAATAGATAGTTTTTCATATATCGCACATTAAAATTAGACTTAAAACGACAAAGTTGTAGCCAAATGAAACTTGAAACATTTTTTGGCAAAAACCAAATGAATAGTTGCTGATGTGAATAGTAAAATGGGTTTTCAGACACTTTCAAGATATTTTGAGCTTTTAAAACATTAGCGAAACATATAGTAACACATATATATTGATTAGTATCATTTAAAGACGTCGTTAACATATTTTAGGAAAAGCGTTAAGGTTACCAAAAATAGTAAGTTTGGTGAATTTTAGCAAGATGGACATGGAAGTTAAACGTTTAGATTTCTCTAGCGCACTTAAGGAAATATGGATTAAGAAAATATAGGGGACGGTATTAACGTCCCGAAACTAAAACTTTCCTAAAATAGAAACTTACTAAAAATAGTAATTTTTGGTTAAACGCCGAAACTTAACAACAAACTCTATAATTGTATTTTGTCACGTTTTGTTAATTAAGCCAAAGTAAAAACACACATGGATGTCTTTTGGTGATAAACATATTGTGCAATTCTTGGCATACTTTTCGTGTTTCTAAGACGCGTTATTATTCTAGGCCGCAGCTAGATTTCTATATTATCTTTTACTTGCGTGATTTATCGTTTGCTTATCTTGCTAAGGTGAGCTCATAGCCCCACGTTTTACTACTTTTACTTTACTACTTTGGGGTGAGAAACATTGCTTGTTTTAAACTATGGACACAATTACTTTACGTTACCTTTTTCTGATTACGTGTTGCCTAAGTAGCGAATATACCACCAATGCCCGAACTATCATGAACCGTCAATTGCTTAACCGACGAACTAGTTAAGTAAGCGCGAATGTTGTAAATAGATCTATTGGGACTAATTATCTGACACAGAACGAAAGCGTACTATAAACCCTAACTAGGGTTCAAGACGAATCACAAAGGGATAAAAGACTAAAGTCTTGAAATTTTATTGATAACTGAATAATTAATGACTAAACAATTAACCCAACCCTATATTTATAGGAGAACTAAACTTGAGGAAAAAGATAACCAGGATTCTCTAGAATCAACAAAATAAGGAAACAAAATAAAAGTCAATAATAAAAACATGGAAACCTTATTTTATTATTAATAAAAGTCAATAATAAAAATATGGAAACCATATTTTGTTATTAATTTATTGTTATCTTGCCACGCTCTAGGTGCTCCATATATTTCTCGGCAAACTCATTAATCGTGTCCTCATCATTCCCCATCTCTTTAGAAGAACTCATCCGCGAGTGCTTACTCTTATTCACGTCCTCGGTGTGAAACTCATAAATATCCGACACATTAAAAGTCTTCGAAATACTCATACTATTTGGCAAGTCTACTACATAAGCATTGTCATTAATCTTTCGAAGTATCTTGTACGGTCCGTATTTCTTTGGCTCTAGCTTGCTATAAGTTCCAACCGGAAAACGTTCTTTGCGAAGAAACACCATTACCTCATCTTCTACTTGGAACAACTTCTTCCGACGATGCTTATCCGC
>BQNB010088127.1:20233-27738 GCA_026074375.1 Tanacetum coccineum | reverse complement strand
CACATAGTTGATTTGGATTTATTCAAGTTAGCTATTGTCTTATAAAGGCTATATAGATCCAAGACCAAGGACCTACAAAAACCACTCTCCTCATCTTCAGAAACAACATTAATCTTAACAATAACCCCTCATTCCAAGTGTCATTTAGATTTAAGATAAATTAAATATAATCAATAATCCTTCATTCCAAATTATCCTTACAATCACCTTCGTCAATTTTTCTATGGTCTAGATCCGCTGCACTCGGAACCTTTGATCTCTCATCTCCTTACTATTTTATTCATAGTGATGGGTCTAGATTTTTCTTATATATTAATTATTTCATGTTGTATTATGTAGAAGATTTAAATAAGATGTGAATTGAAAGCTCATATCAATTCTCGTTGAAAAGTGACCTTCACAAACAAGTTTGTTTTTTGCAATTGGATTACGTAGAAACTGTAATTATTTGATTTAATTACGTAGAAACTGTAATTATCATATATGTTAACATAACTGGTATTTTTTTTAATGTTTTGTAATTTATTTCTATTGCTAATGTGAGTGAACTTTTGTTATATATATGTTTCTTTATTCATGGATCGTATATTGTTATAATGGGATTTTTTTCTATTAACTCTGTAATTTACTTAATTTGGTCTACTTTTTTCTTTTATTTAATGGTTATGAATTACAGTATTTTGTTTGACCGAAGATATAAACTATAAAGTGTGTCATGATATTTGAAAAGCTTGATAACTTTTGATGGAGAGAAGACTTTTTTGTATAATCTATGTCTAACGATACTTTTAGCGAAAAGGGTTGTGGCTACTGACTTTGGACATTAACGGACGTGTCAGACTCGTTTTTTGGCATTTCTCAAAATTCACGGGTCAAACCACTCGGATTACAAATAACACAATAATACCTTCAAAAAGGGATTATTAATCACAATAAACCACAATTCATCACAATACTCATAAAAATCACCACCGTCAACACGGTACAAAATCTGAATAAACTGACAAAAGTCAAATAGTCAAAGGACTATAAATGAAATATTCAGAACACCAAAAAGGGCAAAGGTTACACATTGTTATGTGTTAATAATAATTTAGCCGTATTTAATATTAAAACTCGTGTACGCATGTGATAAACTTATAAAATAGAATAATAATGAGTTCTTATTGAACACATATAGTAAAAATAATTTCTTTTTCGGGATATTTTTTACTTAAACTCATAAAGAGGAAAAACATGAATTGTTCGTATACGTAGAGTATCGTCTATTTATTTATATATACAATAATCCGTGTTTTTACTTTGATATTAATAATCTTGTGCATGTATATATATATATATCTCTTTTACTTACACCTTCAACTTTAACGGTTGAAAATGTGATTTCGTGGTGCCTAAAACATACTTATCCTTTTCTAAACATGCTCTATAAATAGTTAGTTATTCATTCATTCACGTCTCTAAATTTTAAGATTCGTCAAGTAACTAATTTCCAATAATTCATCCAATATATCTCTCTGTCCAAAATTATTTATAAAATTCATTTTATAAAAACATCAACCAATCACATCTTTCCCTTCACACACTTTCTTTCTAACATACACTCAAAGATTCATTTCTAGGATCTTGAGTGTATATATAATGTAAGTTTTTATGCTTTGTGGGTTCATTAAGTTTTGATCATATAAACATTTTTTGTGTTTCATGTTAAGTTTTTATAACTTATGCTTTGTGGGTTTTATGAATTATGCTGATTTAAGGATTTTGGTGCAGTGAAGAAGATGGATAATAATAATGGTGGTGCTGATATTGAAAGTGAAGGAGGAGGAGGTGAAAAGATGATGTCAAGAAATGGGTCACTAATTATGTTGGAAGATGGAGGTAGTGGTGATAGTATGATGATCAGAGAGCCTTTGCTTTTGAAAAGTAGAGTTAATACTACTTCTCAAATTGCTATTGTTGGTGCTAATGTTTGTCCTATTGAGTCTCTTGATTATGAGTAAGTTTTATTTTTTTACCTTTTTTATTGTTACTTTTTACATATCCTGATGAGGTCTTAAGTTCAATTCCTGCCAAAATGGGGTGATCTGTGTTGTATTTATGTTTTTTAAAGAAGTTGTTAAGTTCATATCCCGAAAAATTGTTGTAAGAGGGCTAGTGATTTGGCTGACTTTATGGGTTTTGCGGGGTGATATGTGCTGTTTCCGATAAAGAAAAAAGTAAATATAGGAAGTGAGATTGTTTAAAGGGGTCTCAAGTTTAAATCCTGCAGGCTCTAGGAGGGTGGGTGATTTTGCTGGCTTTACGCGTTTTGCAGGGTGATCTGTTGAGTTTTTACGTGTTAGTTCAGTAAAAGTGTGCCTCGGGTTTCTATATTTGTTTGATGACATTTGTTGTTAGTGTTTGTATTTATTGATGCTTATTTATGACATGTTTAAAGTTAGTGGATTTGTTTAATAGATGATGATTGAATATGTGAGTGAATATAGTACTCGTAGTTAGCTAAAAGGGGAAATGGACATTCAAAAGTGACAAAAAAGTAAAAGTGCTTTTTGGGTATATTGAACTTTTGATTGCACAAGTGCTTAATTTGTTTTTGATGATCTAGTTAGCATGTTCACCGGGATGACCTCCAATTTTAAATGAGTTGGATTGATGAAAATAATATGGATCTGATATTTGTGACTTATGAATATGGATGTTAAATATTGGATCTTATCCAGATTAGTCAAGATATTGCAGTTTTGTTGAACCTCATGATCTATTTTTGTTATAAAGATAACGGAAAAGTTAAATCCTTGAATCTTAATGTAATAAAATTTGTTTGATGAGGAAACAAAAGATATTTACTCGCTGTGTTGTTTATGTATCTGAACTTGATGTTAACTTTTTGCTGCAATTTGGTTCCAACCTTTGTTAACACATGGAAACATGACTATACGTCTATACTTCCTAAATCTTAAACGATTTGTTTGGTTAGTTATTCTCTGATGTCATCAGAAGCATTTTCGTACCACCATGACTTGATGCCAAGCATAAGTCAGTTGCTGGTTACTGAGATCAAATATACGTTTTGTGTTAGTGATGTTTTTTATTACATTTTGAGACAGAAGGGTCTCTATGTTTTTATTATGTTTTGACTTTTCATCTGATTGACAAATTTCTGCAGGATCGTAGAAAATGATCTTTTTAAACAAGATTGGAGATCTAGGAAGAAGGTGCAGATATTTCAATACGTTGTCATGAAATGGACGTTGGTGCTTCTTATAGGATTAGCTACAGGGCTTGTGGCCTTTTTCAACAACATTGCAGTGGAGAACATTGCTGGTTTCAAGCTTCTTCTCACTGACAATCTTATGCTTAAGCAAAAGTAAGCCTAGAATGTAACTACCCTATGCCTTTTGTTAATGTAACATTTGGTCTTTTTATACGTAAGTCATATGTCTTCATGGATGGGTTAAATGTAAACGTTGATTTGCTGTAGGGCTTTTTTAAAATTAAGTTATTGCTACTTGTTTCTAATAACAAGTTTCAAAAGTGGCTTATATACGTATGAAGTGAGTAAGAATTATTGTTATTTGAAGTGCAGGTATTATCAGGCATTTGCTGCATTAGCTGGTTGTAATGTGGTTCTTGCAACCTGTGCTGCAGTTCTATGTGCTTATATTGCACCTGCAGCAGCTGGTTCTGGTATACCCGAGGTTAAAGCTTATCTGAATGGTGTAGATGCTCATTCCATTCTGGCTCCGAGCACCCTCTTTGTAAAGGTGTGTACCAGCATATTCTTAATCATTACTTTATAAACCTCGGTTTACTACTTAATTTGCATATGTTATGAAAGGCATCAAGATTTTGGATTATTTTCTGTAGTCTTAGAAACCAATTTTGACCTTGATCCAAATACATATTAACATTGGGAGTTTGCATTACTTTCCGCATCAAAAGTGTGACACAGAAAAATGTGGAGAAACAACATATTTAAAAAGACAAATTATTGAATTTCACATGCACGCATACTGTAAAGTGTTGTATCATTGGTCACGTTAGGAATAAAGGCATGTCATGTCTACATCAGATGCCGACGTATTAAGCAGCCACATTAATTTTCACTTCAAAGTGCCACATGTGTTCAGACTTACTTAAGCATCAAGCAGTCGATTATCCCAGAATGCGACTTTATGCCACATTAGCCCTGCTATAATGCAACAATTGACATCAAGAATTACAACATAAATAATTATAATGCAACAATTAATAATAATCTATCCTCATGAGAGACTAATATAAATTTAAATAATTATGTTCATAGTATGTTTGAAAGACCTCAATCTGATAATGATATATCTGATCAGATTTTTGGGTCAATTTTTGGAGTTGCGGCTGGATTTGTTGTGGGAAAGGAAGGGCCAATGGTTCACACTGGCGCTTGCATAGCCAACTTACTTGGACAGGGAGGTTCTCGCAAGTACCATTTGACATGGAATTGGCTTAGATACTTCAAGAATGATAGGGACCGAAGGGATTTGATTACATGTGGAGCTGCTGCTGGTGTTGCTGCTGCCTTTCGTGCCCCGGTTGGTGGAGTCCTCTTTGCTCTTGAGGAAGCAGCCTCATGGTCGGTCTCTCTCTCTCTCTCTGAAAATAATTACAAAATAGATGTAGGAAAAACACACTTATTTAATGAAATAACTAACAAACAATGAGCAGGTTGGGTAATGGGTCAAAATGGGGAAAATTTCAGCAATGGTAAAAAAAGGGGATATATGTCAGGCCGTATCTCAAACTCCTTCTGTCTTCTCTTTTATTGATTTTTATAAACCGGAATGTTTTGACTTTTGAATATGATTAAAAAACCATATTATTACATATTTACAATCATACTCTAATTTTGTTGAAAAACAAAATCAAACTATTTCTACATCATAGATACAAGTTGGTGACCATTTATTTAAATTTTATCTGAATTTCTAAGATATATCGATTTGACTGTTACAAGCAGGATACCCATAGTGCCAACACTTCTATACCAATTTTATGTTTAATGTTCATTTATAATCTCTAGTCACAAGATATGTGATAACTATGACAAAATTTGTAGTGGTTCCTTCGCAAGCATGGTTGAAAAAAATCAAAATATATATGGCAACACTTTATACTAAAGCATTCAAATGCTTTATAATGTAGCATTAATAACTTATGTAAACTTATTGATATGTTCATTGTAAACAAATATTTACGGGTAAGGGCAATGTTATGTTACTTAATCAGATATAAGTTGGTTTTGTATCTGTGTTGTGTAATAATAACAAAGAGTTGATACGTGAGATTCATTAGGCTGTGTGAGCTAATGCAGAATCAAGATTATAGTCATTCTCTCATATAGGGTTATTGTTTTAGAGATTTAGCTTATTATAAACTTACAAACAAAATATATAAGTTTACAAACTATTCTGGTTTTTACTACTTTTCGGGTCATTAAATCTTATTCCCAACGTCTTACAGGTGGCGAAGCGCTCTTCTGTGGAGAACTTTTTTCACTACTGCTGTAGTTGCTGTGGTTTTAAAATCTCTCATAGAGTTTTGTAAAAACGAAAGGTGTGGATTATTTGGGGAAGGAGGTCTCATCATGTTCAATATCAATAATGCGGTACCTTCTTATAACACTATGGATCTCCTCGCCATTATACTACTTGGAGTTATTGGAGGTATTTTCGGAAGCATCTACAATTATCTTGTTGACAAGGTCTTGCGTACTTATAGCATCATAAATGAGTAAGCCTTTTTCATTTTCTTTTCATCTTTTTAGAAAATATACATACGTCAATGTCGCATTCTTAATGTTTGTGAAGGAGTCACTTCTGAAGAACTTAGTAGATCTTTAAATTTTCGTTTTGAAAATAAAAAGATTTTTAATCACAGATATAAATAACCCTAACATCCATGTTGATGCATGTTGCTATTTTGTATAATTACTCTAAGGTGCTTTTGCTGGTGGTTATTCTATTTTGCAGGAAAGGTCCTTCTTTTAGGGTGATTTTGGTCATTATCATTTCGATCCTTACGTCTTGTTGTGCCTATGGTGTTCCCTGGCTTGCAAAGTGCATCCCTTGCCCCGATAATATAAAAGAAGAATGTCCCACCGAAGGACGTTCTGGAAGTTATAAAAGCTTTCAGTGTCCAGATGGTCACTATAACGATCTTGCTTCTCTTTTACTCACCACAAATGATGATGCCATTAGAAGCTTATTCAGTTCCCTAAATACAAATGAATTTCGCATATCTAGTCTCGTTTTCTTCTTTTTTGCAATGTACTTTCTTGGTATCATAACATATGGCATTGCGATTCCTTCTGGTCTTTTTATTCCTGTCATTTTAGCCGGAGCATCATACGGGCGTCTTGTTGGGAGATTACTTCATCCGATTGCTAATCTTGATGCCGGTCTCTTTGCCTTACTTGGAGCCGCCTCGTTTCTTGGTGGCACAATGAGAATGACAGTTTCCCTTTGTGTTATACTTCTGGAGCTCACCAATAATCTACTAATGCTTCCATTGATGATGCTTGTTCTCCTTATTTCGAAAACTGTTGCTGATTGTTTTAACAAAGGAGTGTATGACCAAATTGTGATAATGAAAGGATTACCTTTTCTGGAAGCCCATGCCGAACCATACATGAGACATTTGGTAGCTGGTGATGTCGTTTCCGGGCCTTTGATAACTTTCTCGGGTGTTGAGAAAGTTGGTAACGTATTACATTCTTTAAGGATGACGTCACATAATGGTTTTCCAGTGATTGATGAGCCGCCTATTACTGATGCTCCTGAACTATGTGGGCTTGTTTTGAGGTCTCATTTGCTTGTTTTGCTCAAAGGGAAGATATTCACAAAACATAGCCGTTTGAGTGGAGCCGAGACGCTAAAGAGGTACCATGCATTTGATTTTGCAAAGGCTGGTTCTGGGAAAGGGTTGAAACTCGAGGATTTGGATATTGAGCCTGAGGAGATGGAGATGTATGTTGATCTTCATCCTATTACTAATACATCACCGTATACTGTTGTGGAGACTATGTCTTTGGCTAAAGCTGCGGTTGCTTTTAGGGAGCTCGGCCTTAGGCACTTATGTGTGGTGCCAAAGACTCCTGGGGTAACCTTTTTTTCTTCATTCTCTTATGTATCTTATTACTGATCTTAACCCGTCGTATTTGGTGGCAAAATGGGCAGGTTGAGTAATGGGTCAAAATAGGTAGTTTTGGTTTGGGTTGAAACGGGTAATGTTGGTGCGGGTGTGTCACCATTTTTCCAATTTGTTAGATGTTTTAAAGATAATTAGCATATCAAATTTGGTTTAGAAAATAATATCAATTTAAGTAATAATTTTTTATAGATACAGAAGTTGTATTCTACCCGTTTGACCTGTTAGGCATAAAACACCACCCAAATTGACACATATAAAAGTAAAAAGGTCAACATTTGCTACTTCTAATGTGCAAGTTAAATGACCTTTGTTCT
>BQNB010088127.1:0-17417 GCA_026074375.1 Tanacetum coccineum | reverse complement strand
GGAAGTAGATGTGTATTGAGTTTGAGAAGATGATGCATAACAAGTTCCAAATGAGTTCTATGGGAGAGCTCACTTTCTTCTTAGGATTTCAAGTGACATAGAAAGATAATGGGATTTTCATCAGTTAAGACAAGTATGTGGATGAAATTTTGAAGAAGTTTGGTTTTTCAACTTTTAAGACAGCAAGTACACCTATGGAGACTTTAAAACCTTTGATGAAGGCTGAAAATGCTAAAGATGTTGATGTTCACTTATATAGATTAATGATTGGCTCATTGATGTATTTAACATCTTCAAGGCCTGATATAATGTTTGTTGTATGTGCTTGTGCAAGATTTAAAGTCACACCTAAAGTTTCACATCTTCATGTTGTAAAAAGAATATTTAGATACTTGAAAGGTTAACCTAAATTTGGCCATTGGTATCCTAAGGACTCACCATTTGATTTGAAAGCTTATACTAACAGTGACTATGCTGGTATAAGTTTAGACAGGAAATTCACAACAGGAGGTTGTCAATTTCTTAGAAGAAGATTGATTTCATGGCAATGCAAGTAGCAAATTGTAGTTGCCAACTCTACTATTGAAGCAGAATATGTAGCTGCATCTAGTTGCTATGGACAGATGTTATGGATCCAAAATCAAATGCTAGATTATGGATATAATTTCATGAATACCAAGATTTTCATTGACAATGAAAGAACCATCTACATAGTTAAGAATCCAGTGTTTCACTTAAAGACTAAGCACATTGAGATTAGACATCATGTAACATTTCTCATTTTCAAGACATTTACGACTTGAAGTATTCCATTATTTATTTTTAGAGTTTTGCGCGTTTGCTTTTAATTATTATCATATAGTTAAATCGCGTAAACTAAAAATCAACGTTCAACGTAAACAGACACCAAACAAATTAAAGTTTACATCAAGCAAGTGTTATATGATTATTAGGAGTATAATTTATAACTTTTTGTAATTTATTTTTGTTGGTTACGTAAAACGCTTACGTTTCGCAATAAATTACATTCGGACATACCCGGAAGCACCTTCATCCATCTACACTCAAACAAATACCCACATTTATACCCAATACACAAAATTTAATCATTTCATCACTTATTACTTACATAGGGCCGGATATAAGTGTTTACATACAAAATAAAATCCTAAAGACCCACTAAGTCTTTCATTACAACTCATACACCTTACATAAAATGTACTATTGACCCATGTTACTAGAAATTGTCCCATCTTGGTACCTTGTACCCCATTTGAGCTGTAGCCTCCTCCTAGGGAGGAGGAGAGCTCTTTGCAATTGTACTTCAAACCACTACACATCCTATGGTTTAATCTTAGGTTGTTTTGATACCATCTTTTTATAACTAGAAAGTCCTATGTCCATTTAAATCTCACACTTTCATTCACTAGCAAATTAGCAAGCAAACTCTCTCTATACTCAACCATACCCACGGCTCAAAATCTTGTGCCTAGGGTTCCTATTAAAATTCATTCTAAAAGTATTCCATGCATTCTAGTGTTCATTATAAGGTTAGCTAAGGTTACTCAAGGTGTTAACAAGCTTGGATTTGGGTTTAACAAAGATTAATCAAGAAAACATATTTAGGGTTTTCTTGATTAGGGTTTTGATTTTAGAAGCTTGGTTAGGGTTTTTATCTTGTGTTCATCATTCTACTCATCTTCTATAAGGTCTATTTAAAGTATTCAATGTTCATTCATTCATTATCTTATGTGTACATACTTGTTATATATGTTAAACACCACTTAGATTCATTTTTGTGACACATGAAGTATTTTAAAGCATACTAAATTCGAATTTTACGTTGTATATAGTAAAATAATACTTAAAATTAAGGGACATGCTTAGTAAGAATGTTAAATAATTTATATGAATGATTTACAAATTAAATGGTGTTGAAGGTTTATTTACCAACTTATGTATCAAAAGATCATAAGGACATAGATTTCATTTGAACAAGTGTTATGAACTATTAGAGGACTTATTATATGTATGACATATGGTAGAAAACTTGGTAAAATAATGGTGCAAGGTTCCTAAATAAAAGTAATTATAAAACTTGCTTTATTAATCAAAAACCCTAATTAACTTTTAAATACCTACTGTTGGAATTCGACACTTAACTTATACATTTTATATTTTATTAAAATATTACTCATTACAAGGATCGTGAGCATGTAAAGAACTCGAAAAACGGATTTATAACGAAAAAGATATGACATTTACAAGTTTACGTTAATTAATCGTACAAAAGTGATTTTATAAAAGCTATTTTATATAAAAACTTCCTGTCTCAGATCTGATATATATAATTTAATGTTTTATAAACATAGTACTCTTCATGACGAATCCAAGGACGTAAGAAACTCGAGAAACGGAATTAAAATGAACAAGTTACGTATTTTATAAGTTCTATATAATTAATTACATAAAAACAGTTTTTATGAACTGTTATGAACAGTAAATGTTACTGTTCATCAGAGGTTTAATTTTTATAATATGATATTTTGATAGATTTTCTCAATACGAAGTCGTGGACATAAGAAACGTGAGAAACGGAATTAAAATGAACAAGTTACGTATTTTATAAGATATATATAACTAATTATATAAAAACAGTTTTTATGAACTGTTATGAACAGTAAATGTTACTGTTCATCAGAGGTTTAATTTTTATAAATATGACATTTTGATAGATTTTCTCAATACGAAGTCGTGGACATAAGAAACGTATAAAACGGAGTCAAAACGATAAAGATATGAGGTTTTAAAAATCGCGCGCACTATTTTACTTTTATACATTCTTTTTATAAAGCAATTAAATTAATAATGAAATATCATTATGTAACCAATAAAAACATTAAATCATATATTTTTACAAATGATGCATTGGTAAATAAAAATAACATTTTTCTTTACGGGTACAAGTACATATACTTTTTATTTAACAAAGTACGGGTTAATTATTAATTTAACTTTTAAAGATTTAATAAAAACTATTAGGTGGTGGTGTGACTATATAACATGTGATGCTTTATTTATATATAATACATTATACTCATACGGCCTATAATTAATTAGGTTGCATTCGGATTGCCGAGACGATTCACTTATTTGAAGAAAGCGACGTGATTAGTATCGAGATAGAGAGAGATCGACGCTTAAGCGCTGGGGTGCAGCGTACGGGGTGGGAGTTGTAGGGTAGGGACCTCGTGTTGAGTCGCGGCCATCACACACCGAGTGTAGATCTTTTCTCATGCTTTTTCTACATAGATACTGAACTAATTCTATACAGAGATAGTAGTACTATAACCATAATGCCCTTGTCTACATTCAGAGAGCAGAGTACATTGTCTCTACATCATTCAACAGTATTTGTACACAATGTATCATATGTTACATAATGACACATGTCAGCACCAACTCACATCGTCTATAAGTGCTATCTTCTCACATACTTGATTTTTGCAATTCATAACAAACACAATTACATGGTTGATTTACAAACTTGGTTTCAGACTTTTGTCCGCATACTCATTCATATAACACGTTTATGAATAGTTTACATACTCATTACAAACTTCAATTACTTTGATTATATCACACTTTTTTCTACTTATGGATTTTAAGTACTCAAAGCTATTTACGAATACAATAGTTAATTTTTATTGGACATAATTATTTACGGTTATCATCTCCTGTTTACATGTGCCTATGTAACATAACCCACCATTGCCCATTATCATGAACTTTTAAATTCTTGACCGGAGGACCAGTTGAGGAAGCGCGAGTGTATAAATAGATCTATTTGGGATTGACATCCCTGTTCGGGTGAGTAGCTCTGTTATCCCAAAAGCTTAATCCATTTCACAACATAAGCTATACCAATAAGCAAAATAGTAGAAAGATAGAAAGAAAAGTTGGAAGATTTATTAGAGAGAAAACTAGAGATGGAAGATTACACACACACACACAAGTGAATGAAATGGTAACCAACACCCTCTCCATGTGTGGAGAGGGTTCTATTTATACCCTTGAGCCATGAGTGGCATGTGGGCTTTCTAACTTGCGCCAGGCTTGGCTAAACTTGGGCTTTGAGCCCGAAACACGGACAATATTAGATTTCAATCCAAGCCCGTTGAACCTGACTAGCCTATTACTTAACAAGACTAATTACGACTAATAAGACCATAATATTTTTTAAAAAAAAAAAAAATATAAAACAATTTAGGAATAAAACAAAAAATAAAATTATATTAAACATTCTTAGTTCGACTTCTATATAAAATTAAGCTACAATCTCCCCCAAACTGTTGAGGTCTCTTTCTGTCACCAACTCCTCCGTACCTACCGATGAACGTTTGAATATACAGACCCTTTTACGTTATGCTTTGCCATTGTTTCTTGGTCTTGCTCTTGTCATGTAATGACTTCTGACATCATGCTATTGAGATCTTGATTTTACGAAGCCTGTATTTTTGTACTTGAGTTCTTGATATCGTTTATCTTGCATCATCTCCTTGACATGAATCATCTTGATATGACTTCCTATATCAACTGTGCTCTTGACCAAACATGCCTCAAACTTGTTATATTCTTGGTTTGACATAATGTGATACATAAGTCTAACAATCTCCCAATTGATGATTCTTTATTTGAACTTTTGAGGCTCTTTGATAGTGGGGAAAGATTAGAATCAATACTATCTTGACTTTGAATGATTTGACTTTCGAAGCTTGAGATGAGCATGTGGGTTTATGAATCCAAACTTCACTGCGTAATGAGGCTGCACACCGTCGATCTAAACCTAAATAAAGACAGTTAGATAAAAGATGAATATGGACTATTGTCATTCCTTGCGACTTCGGTGCCATAACCTCCAGTTTCCCATTTTATAGAATAAAATACAATACCCTGTGATTTAGGTAATTCAAATAGCAGAATCTCCCTGACAGGTGATTTCCAGCTACAATAGCGTAGATCTTCTAACACAGATTATTACAGATCACCACATGCCTTGCTAGTTCTCAACATCTACTGGAACGTCTCAAGCAGACAACACGGAAAGAGTGAAATCAGATAGTTACCTATCTTTCTGTTAAGTCGTCTATTTCATTTACTGGACCCACATTGATATCCATTTATCACAAGCGACTTCATATCGAATCTGCAAGTCACAACCAGAGCTTGTTTTCGATGTTGCCAAGCAGGATCTTCCATCTTCACGTGAATACATAACTAATCACTCGATGTTTCTGGCAAGATCTCAAAGGATAATTCGAGGACTCTTTTGTTACAACTTGTGACCTTCTATGTGTTCAACACAGAGTATTTGACATTGTGTCCTATGAGATTTTATAATTTGACTCTCTTCTTGGGCTCTAGACTCGATTTGGCACTTTTGGTTATGGTATCGGAGCTGGAGCAGTCTCCACCTATTCAATATTAACAATCGTCTAGTCGAGATGTCAATAGATAACGTATGAATCTCCGTGACAAATAGACAATGTTCTTTTGCGAGAGAAACCCTAATGGCTGGGAAGGGTTTGGTCAGCATTGCATCATTGGTCAATACGACTTTCTTCAATATCAACAATCTATCAATGTGATTTGATAGATTATGTATTGACCCGGTTTCTGCCTAAGATGTGTGGAGGGCTTCTTTCTTTTCACCCTTTATCCATACATTTCTTTTTCATTCTTCAACCCCTTCAATGCTTACCAAGACGTCATTACTAACACCTTGTTGTGATTGTTCCAGTGTTAGCTCAATCTTAGTCTGCATTTTTCCCGTATACACATTCTTCTCCAATCATACCTAAGGACTGTTATTTCTAAACTATAGAGTGTCATTGGTCTAGATCCTCCGTTTCTAATTGGCGATCGACTAGTAACTTATACCTACACCTAACACCTTATTGAACTTCAGAATCGTCGTGAAATTAAATAGGTTGTTTGGGTATAAGATCGAACCATAAAAACATTTTCTGACATCTGTTATTTTCTCAAATACACCCACCGTACACATGTGCTCCGAGATTCGAACAATTTGTTTAAGCACATGAAGAAAGAGTTGCACTTAGAGTTCTTAATGATCAATTCTTCTATATACAAATTTTGATCATATTTTTCTCCCCTTATTTTAAATAATAAAACACTTAGTATTGACAATACCAAATGAATTAAAATTTGACATGAAAATTCCAGGAGGAGAAAAAATAATACCACGCACAACGCATGAATACAGATTCTTGATAGCTCCCTTCACAGTATAAAGTTGGGATCACCAATATTTATTAAAACTTGACATTGGAATGAAAAATTGATATGACACCACAAAATGTTGAAGACGAGTGAGATAGCCCTTAGTGACAACAATATAATTAATAATTGACAATACAAGTTTCCACAATTTTATTTTCACAGAATGTGTTTGGATACATAAAATTGACATTTATAGGAGATGTTCCGAACACATTAAAAGGCTCTTGCTTTAAAAACTTCCCCCTCAGAAATTGATTCACATAAAACATGACAATTCTACGAACACACAATCCTTTTGAAAATATATTCGAGGAAGGGAGTGGTTGAACCACACATTTTAACAAATAACCACTTCTTTAATGGAAGAATACCAACAAATTATATGTAGACAATTTTGACATTTACAAGTTCTTTTTGAAAAATTATTTCAACGTACTTTAAAAACATTATAAGAAGACTTCTCTTCTATTTTAGAGTAAGCGCACTAGAGGCGTACACTTCCCTATAACATTCGAGACCTATGCACTGAAAATGTACATAATCATTGACAAATTTAGAAATGAAATGTTTTTGAAAGCATTTGCGAAACACACTCCGCTCGAAACTTCATTCTTTAAACGCCCGTGTCCAGAGTTAATCAACATTTCTAGGAACGTAAATGTTCTCGAATTCAAGAGACCCATGTCAGAATATTATTTTTTGGTAAATTTGAAATTTTACTGATTTCAATTTTGCGTTTTTTCTAGGATTTAATATACTTTTTCTAGGTTCTTTTTGTGGTTTTTTTATTTTTGTACTTTCATTTTTTAAAAATAGAAATTTTCTAAATCAAAAATAAAGAGAGAAAAAAAAAATATTTACAAATTGATTTTGAATGATCTCCAAAAGCAGAAACAATTGCCAGAACCTCCAAGACATACAATCTCACGAGTCAAACCATCTCATAACCAGTTTTTCTGACAAGATTACTTAAACACTATCTTCCGATAAAGCTTAGTGAACAATCAGCTAACTGGATATCAGTTCAAAAAGAATTATTCCACAATACCCATTTTCAATCTGTTCCTTTATGAAGTGATATCTGACATCAGATGTGCTTGGTACACGGGAATGCTAGACGATTGCAACAGAAGGTATGGCTACGCCTTGAGTCACAATAAATAGGTATTTCACAAGTCTGAAGCCATAATCGTTAGCTGAAGTTCTCAACCCATAGAACTTGTGCGCAGCACGCCAGATAAAGACACATACTCGGCTTCTGCTTGAAGACATTGAAGTGCATCCTGACTTTTTGGATACCAGCAGTATTCCTTCCCCGATGTTTATTATGAACGAGTTGGACAATATAGAACCTTTGAGAATCTATGGATACATGAATTTGGAGAGTTCATCAATCCAAGCTCTGGTGCTTTGTTTGAGACCATATATAGCTTTCTTGGCACTGTAAACATTTGTCAGGATGATATGGGTCAACAAATCCATCTGGTTGGTTTACGTACACTTCTTCCTTCAGAGGTCCGTAAAGAAATGCTGTTTTAACGTCCATTTGGTACACTGTAAATGATTTGTGTGTAGCATACACAATGAACAATCGTACAGCTTCCAACCGAGCACTGTGCAAATGACTCTTCGAAATCAATTCCCCTTCCTTTTGAGCATAATCCCTTAGCACAAGACAAGATTTTGTTGCGAATGATAGTATTTTCCTCATACACGTTTGTTTTTCACAGAGCCACTTTTAAGTCTTAATGACATTTTTGCAAAGTGGTCTGTCGACTAATTCCCATACATCTAGTCGATCAAACTGATGAAGTTCTTCCACAGCAATCGATTCAAATTCCATGTCAGAATCAGCCAGGCATCTTTGATTTCTTTGGTTCGGTCTCGACTCACGATGAGGTGCGAACAATACACAATCTCGCCATATGTTTTCTAGCTGACGTTCTTGTTCTCACTGATTCAGACGATTTTCCATTGCACTTATCATAATGATGACTCATTGTCCAACGTTGTGACGAAAAGGATGGGCGTTGATAGAAAGATCATGTTTGAGACGTATCAACACAGACGTAGCACGATTTCTCCCCAATTTCTTGTGTACCGAGTGTACAGAAGATTTTGATAAATCTCATCGTCGTCAAAATGCGTGCATTTTCTGAATTTGTTTTCATGCTTGAAATAAAATGTTCTTAATGGCGGTACCAGTTCGGTACCTTGAGTTCTGGAAGTTTGAGTTTTGAATGGAATGTCAATGGAGGAGATCTGCAACAATCGTTTTTGTAGAAGTCTGAGTTGTGTTTATGTTGTTGACGATTAACGCGATTATCACAGCACGTACAGCGAAGACTTTGACACAACATGAGAAGGTTCATGATTAAATTCACATGAACAATCGGACTATAAAGCAGTCACTCCAGCTCATTTGATTATGTTACTAGTGTCAGCACTTGAGGAACATTTTCTTCTGGACTTTGTGGACGCGGGACTTAAACTAATCTTGTTCAAGTACCGTAGTGAACATTGTGGACAGGCGGTCGAACTGACGTGACATCTGACGCCATTTGAGGCAATTCGCAAAGTTAACATGAATTGTCTTTCAACTATACACTTCTTGTTCTCTTGTTAAATAACCCTGTAAGCCCTATGACTGAGTAGCATACCCAACAAAAACAAATCGCATCCACCTTTTTCCTTCATTTTGTCAAGATTTTCACCCATCTCTGACGATGTAGCAAGGGGAACAAAAGCATGTGAAAGAAATTGACTGACGGTTCCGGCATTGATGATATGGTAAAGTGTGTTTCTCAATGTGCGAGGAATTACGAGTGAACGGTTTACTGAGTAAAACATGTTGTTGCAATTGCTTACCCAGAAGACCAAAGCAACTTTAGGCGGTCTCTTAGCATTGTTCGAAGCAGACCTCAACAAAATGTACCGGTTCTGTTTTTCGACAATGCCGAGGACGTTTTTGTTCAGGAGTTCGAAGCAGTTCGACGTTTACCGTGCTATTCCCTCCATTTGCAAGGTCATGCATGAGAGTTTTTATTAAGATCTTCCGTGCTTCTTGTCAGTTCGAATTGTTGTAACTTGAGCATGAAGTCCTCTTTTTGGACAAGTGTGAGGAAATCAATGAGAACCTCCGATGTCTCGTCTTTGGTCTCCTCAAGAAGTTAGCCAAGTCATATTCACGGGAGTAGTCATCTACAATTATCAACAAACATATTTTCTTTCCATTAAAGCTTTCTACCGCAGTGGAACCAACATAAGTCCATGTGTAGAAGTTGTAACCGTCTTTTAAGCTCGGGTAGTCCTTAGTGTGAAAAGCACTTTCTTTTTGCTTTCCCCACCTCACAAAAGAACAACAGATGATCTTTGACAATGTCAATATTGGGAAAGCCATTCACAATATTTATTCTTTGAAAGCAAGTTGATGGTTCGACAGTTAAATGAGATAGACGACCGATGCCATCACCATCGCTTGAGACGATGTTCTTTAAGCCATTAAGCAAATTGGATTGGGAGATGTGAATCTTGAAGAGAATGCAGAATACAAATCACTGTGCCACGAGAACCTGTGAGAGATCATTTCCCTTCACCAAATCACGGATGTAACAATGAAGACTTACCGACAAAGCCACTTTCTAAATCCGCATTTCAAAAATTGACCAACGAGATAAATGTGATTAAAGCCCTTCGACATAATAAACCCTTTGATAGCATAGAACCTGGGGGGGGGGGGGGGGGGGGGGGGGGAGGTGGGGGGGGGGGGGGGGGGGGGGGGGGGGGGCGTGAACCAATCTCCTCATAACCAAGAATTCGGTGCAATTTGATAATTCCAAACTTCAACGGCCCAGAAATTTCACCACAAAATTAGTTAGAATCTTAGATTTCCGTCATGTGCCTTGAGCACCACAGAGTACTACGATGAATAGCAATTATCTCCGACGAGCTACACAAAAGAATTTGAAGACAATAAGGAGTATTGGAACACAGTGGAACACCTAGGAGATCCTTATGTTCCAAAATATTAGCAGTTCTAGATGCATTTCCTAGAGGCATACTAACGTTTGGGTTAACATTATTCGACACTTTGAGACTTAGGTTTCCATTTGTATCCAGATGGTGTATACTTAGGATACCACCAACTGCATGTCTTACTAACTTGCTCATATAACTTCCTAGTTATGTTTCTAGATTTCTTGACAGTGGAGACTGTTGCAATGGTTTTTTCTTTACTCTGGAAGTCTGCAACAGATTGTTCACATTATGTTTTGGCGGTTCTCTAGGCACTAATAGCACACCATTGGTTGTCTAGTCCTAGAATTCACGCCATTGATATAATGTAGAACACACAAATCATGATTGTCATTCAGCACACACTTTCCACAAGTAACACAGACAAAGTTTACATTTGAGGTCTTAGCATTCAAACTGTCATTACACCAGTTATAACGTTTATTATTTTGAAAACTTCTTCTAACTTCACAACGGTGGTCTTCTACTTTTTGCTTCTTCCCTTGACTATTTGTTATACAATGACTCTATCTTCAGATGATGCGCTCGTTAGCTGTGGTCTGCTAACACTAGCTCTACTTGGGAATTACCCTGTAGAGAAAAGATACGCGTTTGTAGGTTTCCTATGTCTGTGATGAAACTGAGGTGTTCTAGGCTTGATGTAGAGCTTTAGTGTGCCACTTTGCCATTCCCTAGTGCATCGCGCATAACAGTGTTCTTCTGACAATTGGCGCAACATATTCTGAGGCAAAATCTGTGCCGTGACAGGTTTTGCAAAAATCATTTGACACAATTTGTCTTGTAACTGTTATACTTTGAGAAATACTTTCTTTGCAAGAAATCCTGAAAAAATAGCTGGTTTTACCTACAAATGGATGTCTTTGACTTTCAAAAGTCATTTGGTTTCGAATAACGATGATTTTTCAACACTTAGTTCCACAGAATTTTCCTTCATCTTTCCTTATGAGTTTCTCAACTCATTTATTGCAATTCCTTTGGTCTTGTAACTTGAGCTTTCAGTCTTGAATTTCAAAATACTGTTCCACGTTCCTTTTAGAAATACGTTTGACTTATTTCTCTTTCGAAAGAGTTTTGTCCCTCGTTTTATCTTTCTTTACAATGTTGTAAATCAGATCACAGATTAATCGCATGTTTTCTGAAGACAGATTCCAAAATTCTTTGTACATGCGTTCTACTCTGTAGAAAGCTGCTTTCTCAACGGTGGTCACATTTTTCCACAGGTTTTGCCTACGTAACACACATTTCAAATCAGAAATTCATACTACAATCAGTATATATACCAAAGTAATTGCAATTCATGTGAACAGCATAGTAATCATTCCCTTGAAAGTCGGAATCTGATTTCATTCAAAACGGTGTTTTTATTCTTGAAGTTTCCAAGTTGAAGATTTGAGACGTGTCTACTTCATGTTCAAGAGAATTAAAGTATCTCAAATCAGCAACAATTTCCTCTTTCAAACACAAGTTGAAATGTTCAAAGTCCGCATTCAGTTGCTAATTGGAGCCAAAAACTCCTTCTATTGTGTTTTGAATGTAAACTGATCCGCGATGTTACCAAAATATGTTCTCACTTTGGCGATTGTTTTGTTTGCAACGTTCCACTCCCACTCAACAATCTTGCCAACACACTCATAATCATGAAAAGATCTTAGAGCTACTTTACACATTTGATCCCAGGAATGGAATTCATCCACATTCATTTTTCTCTGACAAAGTTGATTGTTTTACGAAAACTTCTTTGGAAAATTCCTTATTAGAAAGTGCAATGACACATCTTACTGACGGTTGTTGAAAATAGTGGTTTGTCTCAGTCGACTTTTCCTCCGTTGTGGGAACTCCGAACAATCATAAAGCGAGTAAATTCAACTGCATCATACTCAAACGGACCTGATAATCGCTTAATTTTGATCGACGTTCTTATTTCAAGTCACAATCGTCTATTCTTCGTCAACATCAGGCCTGACATCAACGCAAGATTTCATTGTAGAAACCTAAATCATACAGATAGAGGATTCGCTCTTTGAGCTTTCTGAGGAACTCAGAGTTTGAGCACAACAACTCGTTTACAATACTACGATCACAAGCATATTAATTGTTTGAACATATGGCCGGTTTATATACAATATCATTCAAACCTTAACTTTGTTCTAAAGCAATGACTTTATCACAAGTACTCCTTGTCCTTCACGAGTTTTGTAAAGCTTTAAACTTGAGCTCTTTGCGCTTGTGACATTAGGAGAGGGTTTTCTTGATGTGCAACAAAGCTCCTTCTTTTCAAATCGAAATTGTATCATCGATTTAAATCATTTATTTGTGTGCGAGTATATGCATTAGATGATTTTTCAAAATCGATTTGGTATGTCCATTAAATCCCCTTTTTGCTTTGACCATAATCACAATTTCCACCTTTGACGCAAATGTCACATCCTTAATAACTTTATCAATTTCCGCTTGGAACTTCTTAAGGGTCTTTAAACATCAACTGAACTTAGTCTTGACATTTCTTGTTTGCTTTTTTGAAATAGGTTATTTGATGATTCTAAACCTTTTGTTTTAGTTTTGAAATCCTCAATTTCACCTTTCAATTTTACATAACTAACTCCTTGCTTTTGCTGATGATTCCAAAAATTTATTCTGTTTTGCCGTCATCAATTTCACATTTAGTTTCTGAATTACACAGCAAGCAAGCAAATACAACGTTCTTGATCAAGATCTCAGTTACATCCTTGAGTCATACCTGAGCTCTATCATAACAAATACACCGATGAATCAATTGTGATATTGGAGTCACCTTGTTCCGTCAGATATATGTCATTACTAGGTTCAAGTTGCTCAGGATGTTCGTTTTCCATGGCAAACACATTATAGTTGTCATTATTGTTTTGTACCTTATGCGTTGGCTCATCATCAAAGATTGGTCCAGAATTGTCAACTGGATCTGGAGTAACCTCTTGAAGTTGTGCCATGTACATATAATGTGCTTCCAATTCTTGATCATCAGACTCATCATCAGTATCATCCTTCCAATCAGCTTGTTCTGCATTCAACTGAACCCCAGCTTCCTCTTGTTTACACAATAACATCTTTTCCTTGTGATAAGCTGCATCCTCTTTACTACGTTTCGGTTTCTGACATTCCCTTGATACAATGCCCATAAATCTTGCAGTTGTAACACGAAACCAAATTATTCGCACGACACGGAGGTACTACCATTCTCTAGCCCCATACCACCCCCCCCCCAAAAGACCCCCCCCTAACCCCCCCCTCCCGCCCCCCCCCAAAAACAAACCCCCACCACCAAAAAAAAAACCCAACAGGGGGGGTCTCCACTACGCCCCCCAACCACCACCCCCCCCCCAAAAACCACCCCACCAAAACCCCGCAACATAGTTGCCCTCTGATTATTATACCCAGTTCCTCTTTAGTACACTTGAAGCAATTATCCTTGACACTAGCTCGACTGTGTTTGAATGAAGTTCGATAGGTTATTGTTGTAGGTTCGTAGATTTTTCTATTGAACGAGGAGAGAAATTAAGCTCATGAGTTTCAGTCAATTCTCCACATTTCCTGTTGTACATTTCCTCATATTCAGTAACCGAGACAGGTTCTGGGATCATAAGTAGGAGGAAACGAGGGTAACAATTGCTTTTCCCTCTGTTTTCTTGTGGACTTTGCTGATCTGGTGAGGAATATTGAGTGTTTTGAGTAGGATGGTTTTGATGATGGTAAACTGTTGTTGTTGAGCCAACATAGTGCAATTGGATTAGCCATACGTGCTATCTTTCAGTTCGTACTCAATTGACTCATTCTATGGAGTTTGCTTCATAATGTCATAAAGCTTGTGATAGGAGACAGTCTTCAGCTCTTGACTCTGCTTAACAAGTGTCAAAAACCTTTGCCATTCTGGTTGTAATTGAAGTAAGAACTGGACATTTACTTGATGATTTAGTACATTAACACTGATTTCGGACAAGCTCATTCATCATCTTGTAAAAACCGTGAGTACTACGATTCCAAGTGATTCCCATCTCGTGATGTGAAATTTTCCAAACTCCCAATATAAAATTAGTTTCAAGATCTTGAAACATTAATTGATTCACCTTGTTTCAACCATCAAGGCTTTCCACATTTCACATGGCATTCGGACAAGCGATCAACTGTGAGTAGATGTCGTTATCTATCCCTGTCAGAATGATCTGAACGCTTCAGCTCAGTCATGCATTTTATCTCGTATGTCTTGTGAAACATTCTATAGTTCTCCATATACCCTCTCCTGTGGTTGTATCAGACTACTTCACTACTGGAACTATTTTTCTCAGCCCTTGAATATAGTGTATGGTGGATTTTTGGAGACTATAGTGAGATGAGTTTCACTGTTAGTTTGGTGTACAATGTATCTCTTGATTCTGGATTTCCACTAAACAGTAATATACCCCGTGCTAACATTGGTGACTAATCTTTGCTACCAGCTTCCATGATACATTATGAAGAGCATTCTATGATAGAGTTTGCAGATTGGTATTTGAAATTAGACATTTTGATGTTTGTTAATGATATCGGATCTTAAGTAGGTAAAGTTGATTGTTGTAGTGAATTGAATCAATGAAGTTCACGGATTTTATAAATCTTTGATTTAAATCTGAGAAAAGAATTGTAACTTTCGCGGGATTTTACAAAATCAAGAAGAACCGAAAAATAAATTTGCTTGTTGTTCCTCTGCTAGTTCAGTTTCGACAGGATGGTTCTCCCAAGAAGCTACTAGTTCGGTCCTATCTAGTTCGATCCTTGTAGATTTGCTCGTTCGGTCCTTGAGCAAAAAGACTCGTTCGATCCTATCTAGTTCGGTCCTTGTAGATTTGCTCGTTCGGTCCTTGAGCAAAGAGACTCGTTCGATCCTATCTAGTTCGGTCCTAAAGCAAGATGTAGTTCCGTCATCAATGAAACTCTAGTTCGGTCCTTCAAGAATTAAACTCGTTCGGTTCACTCGTTCGGCTCCAAAAGAAAACCACTCGTTCGGTTCCAAAAGAAAAAAACCACTCGTTTGGTTCACTCTAGTTCGATCTTCACTAGTTCGATCCTCACTAGTTCGATCCTCACTAGTTCGACCCTCACTAGTTCGATCCTCACTAATTCGATCCTCACTAGTCGACTCACTAAATTCGAAGCCTCACTAGTTCGATCCTCACTAATTCGATCCTTACTAGTTCGATCATCACTAATTCGATCCTCACTAGTTCGATCCTCACTAATTCGATCCTCACTAGTTCGATCCTCAGTAGTTCGATCCTCTCTAGTGCGATCCTCACTAGTTCGATCCTCTCTAGATCGAAACTAAACCACAAATAAACCGAATAGAGAAAGAAAGAAAGAAAGTGAAGAGAGAAAAATATAAGCTTTTAACGCCAAACCAAGAAACACGAATAAGATCACAACGAAACCACACAAAAAATACAAACACTAAACCCACCCGTGGCGAATGATACCAATTGTTATCCCAAAAGCTTAATCCATTTCACAACATAAGCTATGCCAATAAGCAAAATAGTAGAAAGATAGAAAGAAAAGTTGGAAGATTTATTAGAGAGAAAACTAGAGATGGAAGATTACACACACACACACACACAAGGGAATGAAATGGTAACCAACACCCTTTCCATGTGTGGAGAGGGTTTTATTTATACCCTTGAGCCATGAGTGGCATGTGGGCTTTCTAACTTGGGCCGGGCTTGGCTAAACTTGGGCTTTAAGCCCGAAACACGGACAATATTAGATTTCAATCCAAGCCCGTTGAACCTGACTAGCCTATTACTTAACAAGACTAATTACGACTAATAAGACCGATAACATTCTTGTTCGACTTATATAAAATTAAGGCTAACAAGCTCTCACTAGTTTCGATAGTACTGAAACACGAATTCATACATGTCGGAGCAATTTGGATGTTTATGGGTTTGAACATCTACACGGGCCTTTATTTGCATTAAATTGCATACATAGATGTTGAGCTTCAGTGTCATGAGTTTAGTGCAACAGTAGATATTATTTATGTGGTACTGTATTTGTTATAGTAGACCCATACATTTTGGAAAATCAACGATCTCACTGTCCATACTACTTATTGAACATTACTAATTTCTGAACATGTTTCATCATATTGCAGCGAAGCAATAAACACTAAACTCTTTTGGTTCTACATTTACTCTTACATTTTTGGCGATTATTACAAGGATTGAAATAATCACATACTTTATAAATCTTTGGATTCCAACATTTACATTTATACTTACAAAACTCTATGAACTCACCAACTTTAATGTTGACACTTTTAAGCATGTTTTCTCAGGTGAATTAGATGCTTGGACTATCTGATGTGCATTGGAGTCTAAATTGACAAGATTTCATAATTGGATTTCTACAAATGATCAAATCTCGTTGTGTCGCTTTCAAGCTTTTCATTGTGATGCAATTATGGGACAACTATTATTTTGATTTCAGAAAATCAACGAGATTGTTTTACAAACGACACATTTAGAGGTCGTTCTCTTGTATCTTGTGCTATTGTATTATGAAGTAGCACCCCATGTGGTATTCCGCTGCGTTGTTGTATTTTTGGGGGTGTTACATAGTACCTTTAGATTTATCCAAGGATACTAAACCTTATATCAAGCTAAGGAGTTAAAGATCTATTCTTTGGGATCAACACTTTCTCCTCATAAGCTCGATAAAGGCATTGATGTGTTGTTGCAATAATACAATAATGAACACTTATAGATACTATTGTAAATACTTTTTAAGAATAGAAAAGTATACTTACCAGTCCATCAAGCTTCCCTTGTTCTAGGTACTCAGCCTTTTCGCCGCCCGGGTAAAGAATATCCCAAAAGCTAGG
Source organism: Tanacetum coccineum (assembly GCA_026074375.1). Lineage (NCBI taxonomy): Eukaryota > Viridiplantae > Streptophyta > Magnoliopsida > Asterales > Asteraceae > Tanacetum > Tanacetum coccineum. Next base: position 190 of record BQNB010088127.1, on the reverse strand, counting down.
TTCACATGTTATTCCTTTATGTAAGCAATCAAGGTAGCAGTCTGTTTTCTTCTTCTCAAATGTACTATAAATGGGATATTTATTCCTTTTAATCTTACTCAAATTTAGTAGCTCGTAGTTTGGCTTGTCACCTTTCTCCATTCCTATAAATTGCAATTCATCTGTGCAAAAAGTCTCTTGGGCTGCTACA
>BQNB010088126.1:0-27738 GCA_026074375.1 Tanacetum coccineum | reverse complement strand
ATATACATAAAACATCGACTTGTAAATATTTTTGAAAAAGAAAATATCAAGAAAATCAAATACAAAAATAGAAAATCTATAAAAACAAAATACAAATCATAAAAATTTCAAACATACCAAAAAGAAAATTGATTCGTTAGAATCTATATATACGTAATAATAAAATATATAATAATATGGAAAATTACCAGTTTACCCTTGAGGACAAAGGTGAAAAGGAAAATCTTCACAAATATATATAATATAATACGTATATAAACCGGGAAGTATGATTTCCGGGTCGTTATCCCCCAACGACTTGTCAAATTGAAACCACGTTAGATGTTCGGACAATGATTTGAATTGAAGACAAAGTTTGATTTGATTATCTACTTTTAAAAAAAAAATTAACAAATTCTAACAATTAAGCATAAAGACAAATAACGGGAAACCAATATTTAACTAAAAACGCAAAACGAGACCCTTAAACGGAGGTTAAAAACCCTAAATTACTAAAAATAAAGCTAACTTAAAATTTTCTTTTTAAACGGACTCTATTTGACTAAAAAGTAAGTTTAAAGAAAACTAGAATAAAAAAGGAGTTAAAATGAGCGTTAAAACACGAAAAACGAGAACGAGGACAAATCCAGTTCTTTAAAAATCGAAATTTTTCAAATTAGACCCTACGAAAGTAAAACTAATTTTCCTATGAACTTTATGATAAAAGAAAATTTTCTAAAAAAGATTTATATTTTTTTGATTATTTTTCTATTTTTTATGATTTTTTAAAGTTTTTAATGAAAATAAATGTTTAAAAATACTAAACGAACTATAAAAATTCTAGAAAAATTACAGAAATTAGCTTAAACTAATTAAATCCTAGGAAAAATAAGCCCGATATCACAACTTATTGAATAAGCTGTGAAATAAGCTGGAACAGCTTAATAAGCTTATTGGGCTAAAATGTATATAAAGAATTGATTGTGCAAGGGTCTTATGAAAAAGACCCAAGGGCACAGCGGTAAGGAGTGTGGTGTGTGGTGTGTTATAAAAGGTTGAGGTGTTGAGGTCGGGGGTTCGAGTCTTGCTCACCCCCGACTTCCACTTCTTTTTTTTATATATATTTTCAAAAACTTATAAAAGCAAAATTGTTAAGCACTTAAAGATAAGCATTTTTAATAAAAGAAACTTTTTATAAAAAGCACTAAATAAGCTGTTAAACAGCTTATTAGACATCGATACTGAAACAGGTATCAAATTGTTCGAATAGGAGTGTTTCATCGTAGAATCGATATTGAAGATCATGCGTTCAGTTCCAACTCCAAGATTGAGTTGTTTCTGTTTAACTCGAATAACTGCATCGACAGTGTGAAGAAATGGTCGTCCCAAGATTAGGGGAACTTTGCTATCTTCTTCCAATTCAAGAAAAACGAAATCGGAAGGAAAGGTGAATTTATCAACTTCAACGAGCATATTTTCAGCTATTCCAACAGGGTATTGGAATGATCTATCGGCTAATCTTACGCTCATTTTGGTAGGTTTAAGAGTTTCGAGAGATAATTTGGCATATAGCGAATATGGCATAAGGTTAATGCTAGCACCAAGGTCGGCTAAGGCATTACAGGAGAAAGCTTTGTCGAAATTACATGGAATAAGAAAACTTCCAGGGTCTTTGAGTTTAGGTGGAACATTGTTTTGGATCATTGTTGAACTTTCATCGCTTAAGAAAGCGGCTGAGATTTATTCGATTTTATGTTTGTTGCTTAAGAGTTCCTTGAGAAATTTTCCTTAATTAGGCATTCCAACCAAGATATCGATAAGAGGTACGTTGATTCAAATGGCGCGGATCATATCAAGAAATTTTTTGTATTGGGCTAGCATTTTCTCTTTCCTTAGTCGTTGAGGAAACGGGATTTTTGGTTTGTATGGTTTGGGTAATGGAGTTTCTTTGTCACTATCGAAATTGATAGGAGTTTTAGAATTGTCTCGTTGATCATTTGGGTTAACTGGTGGGTTATAGGATTTACCACTACTTCTGAATACGGCATTTACATGCTCATTGAGAGATTGCGGAGGTTGATAGGCTTTGGAGTTATGCCCTTTTGGGTTTGGTTGAGTGTTACTTGGAAGAGATCTAGAAGGTCGACCAGAAATTACTTGTCACGATCTGTCGAAACTTATTTAAAGATTCTTGATTAAAGCTTGATGATTTTTTTTGGCTAACGGTATTCGAGTGTTGGGTTTTGAGAATCCATGAACGTTTCCTTTGACAAAACGTTAGTTGATTTTGAGATTTCATGAAATCGTTAAATTGTTTATGAAGATCATAGGATTTATCAACGGTATTGGATCGGTAGTTATCTCGATTATAATCATTCCGTCTGCTTGAACATCAATAATCATTGCATGAACTTGGCTTCTTCTTCACGGGACATAGGTATGTCATCTTCATCAAGATTGGGTTTTGTTTTTTTAGCATAAGATTAGAGTTCTTTGTACTGAGCATCCATTTTCAGAGTCTTGGCATCCATTTGGGCCATAATTTTGTCAGTACAGAATTACTGCTACCTTTCTTCGACAAAAACAATAGTTTTTCTTAAGAGATGCTTGGTTTTTTGATTTTTTAGCCAATCAGCTTGAGTAAGACATTATATTCAAGAATCTGATAAGCTTGATTTGGGTGTTTTAATAGAGAAAAATACCAACAACAGCGCAATTTCAGAACTTCGTTGGTAATCATCGCCAGAGACCCTAGTGATAGAAGATTTTATAGATGTTGCCTTTAGACAGATTGATGACCATGGCAAGTTTCGAGCATTCCTCATATACGAAGCCAACATCGGATTAGAGATTCATTTTTGAGATATACTCGATTTCTCCGACGGAGACGTTTCGAAGTAAGAGATGGGGAAAGAATTCGGCTATAAAAAGCAGTTCGAAGTTCATTCCCACGTTTCGATAATCCTTCTTTGAGTTCGTCCAGCCATGTTTTTGCATCTCCATGATTGATAAGGGAAAACATCATCAGGCGGACGACTTCATTTTTAGTATCTATGTTTTTAAACATATTGCAGATTCCGAGGAATTCATGAATGTGTTTATGAGGATCGGTTTTGGTTCTACCATCAAATTGGTATCCTTTGACAAGCGTCAAGTGGTTACCTTTAATAGCAAATTCATTTGCAGTTTCAGGAATAGTGATAGCGGAACCAGGAGTCGGGGCGACAACACGGTTGGCAGCCCACATGGGTTATCATCCTTAGATCGTAATCTCCGAAGAATATCAAGAAAGTGGACGAAGTAATGATGGTTAAGAATTGGCCGGGTAGAACTTCTTGGTTTTGTGGTATTAATCACACACACACACTCATATGGAACTCCTCCTGTTTCGTCGACAAAGTCTTCGATTCAAGTACTTTCAGGTTTTTCAGAGTAAAGGTTTCAACAAGTTCAGGAATTGGAAGCCGGGTAATCATCCACATAGATAAATGGTTAGGGGTCAGTTGCCAGAAAACTATACGGCGATTGTTAAAAATCCCCGACAACGGCACCAAAAACTTTGATGTATTTTAAAAGCTTTAAATTTATAATGACTGGAAATACCAATTTTATTATAGGGAAACACACTCGGTAACAGTATGAACCCACGTATGTAGTATATACCTTTTAGGTAAGACCAGTCGTTCTATATGGAAATTGCGAATATGTTCTAACAATCAGAAAGAAAATAATTATTAACAATTTCCAAAGTAACTTTTGTTTACCCAGTGATAATAAAAGATGACTACTTGGATAGTTGAAAATAATTTATAAGTATTGGTAATGATATTGACCTCAAAGATGGGACTTTAATTTATAAAAAGGATTTTCTCGTCAGAAAAACATTTTTCACAAACTAACTTAATTAACTCAAGACTTATATTTTAGTGTATCTAGTACCAAATATGTAACTCAACAAATCCAGTTACTAATAGATATCAAAGCTTATTGTTTATTCGAATAATTACAATTTACGTAAAGTAGATTTATTTCCACACAAACGATAAAGACCATAGACAAATCTTTAAAACCACATAGATCATACCGGGTCTCTCGACCTATACCGATATGATTATATAATTTAAGTTGATAAGCAAAGATGGATAAGATAAGATATATTAGGATTGCAACATAAGCTTGAGATTAAAGAGATCCACGATCATGACCAAAGGCTATTCACTTTATCACGCGAGCGCGCGAGAGCTCAGAGAGCGAGCGTCATGAGAGATTTAGCCTCTCATGGCTAAGGAGTTCATAACATATCTTGTCTTATAATATAACAAACTTCAGTTATAATTGCCTATAACTAATATATGTTTCTTCCTACGTTCTTGGCTCGTTCTTGGTTCTTTGATCTTGAATCTCCAAAAGATATGGTGTTTATCCTTGGAAAAAGGGTTTTGGAGAATGATTGTGTGAGAGATGGTTTTTGTGTTTTTGATGATATGAAAATGAGAGATTTTGAGGCTCTATTTATAGGCTGAAAATCAGGTGAAAGGGCGGCGCACACAAATGATTATGCGGCGCACTTGGTGATTAAATGCACAAGTATTAAATGTTTATTGAGTAAGTGTGGCGCACAAGAGAATATGTGTGGCGTACTTAGGGTGTAAATGCAGCAGCATTAAAGTCTTTATAAATTCTTCATATCAGATGGGAAGTGCGGCGCACACAAAAGATTGTGCGGCGTACTTGTTGAGTTAATGTGATTTTGACTGTCTTTGACTTGAAGGTAAGTGCGGCGCACAAATGGTAAGTGCGGCGCACATTTGACACTTTGGGCTTGATTGTTGTTCTTTTCTTGAATGATGTGTTCTGTAACGTGTAAGTATTTGATTTTGATGTATCTAACCTCGGGATGTCTTCTAGTGAACCTGCAAGCAATTTTAAGCTATTAAGTATCGAAAGTTCATGATAAATGATAAATATATACAAATAATGCCATAGAAAACATGTATAATTTAGGCGTTATCACTAGGTGACCCTGGAAGCTTTCTGATTCCGTGTACATTCGCAAACTCGGTTGAATGTCTAGCCTTGGCTGATCTTGGCGCGAGCATCAACCTCATGCCTTATTCGTTGTACACATCACTTTTCATGAATACCTTGAAACCTACAAGGATGAGTATCCGCTTAACCAATTATACTTTCTAATATCCAATGGAAGTTGCGGAAAATATGCTCGTTCAAGTTGGAAATTTTGTATTTCTGGTAGATTTTGTAATCCTAAAAATGGAAGAAGATAACAAAGTCCCTCTCATTTTAGGAAGACCATTTTTGCACATCGCGGATGCTATCATCAAAGTTAAAAACAAAGAACTCATCCTAGGAGTTGGAGATGATAGTATCACTTTTTTAATCGATAAAGCTATGCAACATTCCCATTCCAATGATGACACATGCTTCCGCATAGATGTTATTGACGAAGTGACGGAAGAAGAAATAGATGCATAGCTAAATGATGTTGAACCATTCTCGAGTACATCCAAAAAGATCAATGAAACATCTCTCAATAAGGAATTTAAAGAATTCATGGCTATCGATGTCAAAGAAATTCCCGAACAAGAGGAAGAAATCAATGACAAATTCGAGGAATTACCTCTTGAAGAGAATTTAAGAATAAAGACTTCTATCCAAGATCCACCAACCGATCTTGAATCGAAACCTCTGCCAAAACACCTTGAATATGATTTTCTGGAAAAAGATTCTTTACTTCCATTAGGCATATCCGCTCTGCTCAAAGACGATGAGAAGAAACATCTTGTTTCTGTTCTTAAAAATCACAAGGAAGCCTTTGCTTGGAAAATATCTGATATTCCAGGTATTAGGCCATCTTTTTGCAAACATAAAATCCACTTTGAGGATGATGCAACCATATTCAAAGACACGTGGACTAACCCAACAGAAAGAAGTTGTTTTTATGAAAAAGAGATCATCAACTTTAGATTGTGGTAATATATATCCCATCGAAGATAGCTCTTGGGTAAGTCCTGTCCATTGTGTACCTAAGAAAAGAGGAATGACAGTTGTGACAAACAAAAAATATGAACTTGTTCCTATAAGAACTATCATCGGTTGGCGCGTTTCTATTGACTATCAAAAACTAAACGAAGCCACCTAAAAAGATCACTTTCCTCTACCCTTCATGGATCAAATGGGGGGGGCGGGGGGGAGGGGGGGAGGAAGGCTACGCGGGGAACAAATTCTTTTGTTTACTCGATGGATTTTTTTGATATTTTTAAATTCCAATCGAACATGCCGATCAGGAGAAGATCACATTTACATGTCCCTATAGAACCTATGCCTACAAGCATATACCTTTTGGTCTTTGCAATGCACCATCGACCTTTAAAAGGTGCATGATCGCCATCTTTCAAGACATGCTTAAAATATCCATGGAAGTTTTCATGGATGACTTTTCCGTATTTGGAAATTCATTCGATTTTTGTCTCGCAAACCTTGAAAAAATGCTCATCCGATGCAAACAAGCCCATCTTGTGCTAAATTGGCAGAAGTGTCACTTCAAGGTGACAAAAGGAATTATGCTTAGCCACAAAGTTTCCAGTGCAGGATTAGAGGTCGAAAAGGCAAAAATCGATGTAATAGCCAAATTACTGCCACCCACTAACATCAAAGTCGTTAGAAGTTTTTTAGGACATGCGGAATTCTACCGCAGATTCATCAAAATTAATTTTACCAAATTTCACTGTGCTGATATGAACTTCTATGAAAAGGACTCAGTCTATGATTTCCATGAAGATCCCCAGCATTTGAAACATCAAGAAAGTTAACAAAATGCAGCTTATGGTTTTTCACCAGATTGGTCGCAACCGTTTAAACTTATGTGCGATGCAAGCGATTTCGCCGTTGGACCTGTGGTTGGATAACGTGAAGGGAAACATTTCCATCCTATCCACTTTGCCAGCAAAACTCTCAACAACGCACAACAAAATTAGATGGTTACTGAGAAAGAGCTACTTGTCGTAGTTTTTGCATTCAATAAATTTTGAGCATATCTTGTTTTGTCGAAGACCGTTGTGTTCACCGATCAATCAGTGTTAAAATATTTGTTCGCTAAGCAAGATGCTAAGCCGTGTCTAATCCGATGGATTCTGCTACTCCAAGAGTTTGATATTGAAATCAAAAACAAGAAAGGAGCAGAAAATGTCGCGGAAGACCATTTATCGCGACTTGAAAATCCAAATCTGGAGAATGGAGGGATGAATACATTGATGATAAACTTCCATGATGAACCCTCATGATATCTCGACCCATGACAATGGAGAAAATCCATGGTTCGCATCTTCACAAATTATCTGTTAGGAAGATCTTAGAAAGGATTAATTATGCCCAACGATTCATTCTTCTCAAACCTCAAACCTTATTTTTTTGGGGCGAACCATGCTCTTTACGATGTACCCAAGATGGGATGATCCGAAGATGTGTTTACGGTTCTGAGACCTAAAAAATTCTCGTTGCATGCTATCATGGCCCGACTGGGGGAAACTATGGTCCTTCCACCACAGCCAAAAAGGTTTTTGATGTCGGTTTCTATTGGCCAACAATTTTCAAGGAAGCTCATACTCTCGTTTAAAACTGTGATGCCTACCAACATTCTGGTAGCCTTTCAAGAAGAGATGAGATGCCTCAAAACATCATACAGTTAGTGAAATAATTTGATATATGGCAGGAATTGATTTCATGGGCATTTCCTAATCCCATAAGTTAGAATATATTCTCGTTGCTTTTGATTACGTGTCCAAATGGGTGGAAGCTAAAGCTTTACCCACCAATGATACATGAGTCGTAGTTAATTTTCTTAAAACTCTTTTCTCTTATTTTGGTATTCCAAAAGCACTAATCAGTGACAGAAGTATTCCCTTCTGTAACAAACAAATGGAGAAAATCTTAAAGCGATATGGAGTTCATCATCGCTTTGCTACAGCCTATCAATATAAACCAATGGTCAAGTTGAAAACACCACAAAGCCTTAAAGAATCTCAAAAAACACGGGTAAGGGGACAATCTTTTGTTTGGTCAAGAAAGCTTGATGACGCTCTGCGAGTATTCCGTACGACATACAAAACTCCAATTGGCACAACACCGTATCAGTTGTTGTATGGAAAAACATGTCACTTTCCGATTGAAATTGAACATCGTGTCTATTGGGCCATAAGAAGCTCTAATCTCGATCTTAAAATCGCTGGAGAAAAACGGTTCTTGCAATTGCATGAACTCGATGAACTAAGACTCCAAGCTTATGAGAATTTCAAACTCTACAAAGTTCGAACCAAAGCTTATCATGATAAAAAGCTTAGAATCCGTAAAGAATTTAAAGCCGGAGACAAAGTGCTCTTATTCAATTCAAAGTATAAGTTCAATGCTCCTAAGCTTAGATCTAAATGGTACAGACTATTCATAGTCAAACATGGTTTTCCATCGGATATGTTGAGTTATACGACAAACACAGAGGAAGTTTTATTGTTAATGGACACCGATTAAAACTCTACCATGATGAGGAACAATTGAATGAGTTGTCAAGCGACGAAATTCACTTCATGTGTGACAAAGGAAAATGAAGATAATACGAGTTTGGCTGATGGCTCGTTAATAAAATAAGCACTGCTCGAGAGGCAACCCGTGAGTTTTTAGTATTTTATTTCTTAGTTAATTTCCTATGTTTACGCCCTGATTTTATATAACCCATGTTCAAGCTTAAGTGTGGGGGTGTAGCATTGCTTTTCTTTTTAAAAATATAATTAAAAAAATCCAAAAAATTATGTATTTCGTACTTTGTGTGTTTTGTTTGTACAAGATTGTTGCAGGTGATGAATGTGAAATGCAAGGACCATATGGAGCACAATTGCTATTTCTCATGCTCAGATGTCTGGTTTTCTCTTACTCTTATTTCCTTATTTTTATGCTTTGTTTTGTTTTATAGCATTAAGGGCAATGCTAAAATTAAGTGTGGGGGGAGTAAATAAGGAAAACAAGACCAATTTTAAATTTTCATATTTTTGGGCTATTTTTATAATTTTTGTATACTTGTTTGCCCTGTGATTTAGTTGTTTTCACGCTTTTAAGATAATATATTAGAATAACTGGATCAATCCACTGGTAAAATAGTAATTTTTGAAAAATAGAGATGTATCCATTCTGGATCAATAACATTTGCTAGCACATTATAGCACTTTCCATTGAATTGTGAGGATTTGAGCCTATTTCTTATGTAGCATACATCTTTTATGCTCAATCTTTTTGCTATGAGTGTACCGGTGATTTTATTTGTTCTAAAACTTGTACTTGTAAATCATTACGAATCCGCAGTGAGATCACACTTGTATGATAATAAGTGTATGTGCGTGATAAAAAAGCAAATTAGGAATAAACCAAATGGCCTTTCGTTTATGTCTTAATGTTTAGCTACCCATCTCGGTTAGTTAACTACTCATATGGACCCATTTGTTAGTGCTCATTTTTAGCACTAGATACCCTTAGAAAAACATGTTGAGCCATTCTGTTCTTAATTGATAAATCCACCAAATAGCCTGGCCTTACCCTAGTCAAAGTCTATTGGTTGGTTGATAGCTACTTGGATTGATGGATGCTATGTGGGAAATCCTTATGAATTTTAAGAAAGTTGCTAACTCCATGTCTTATGACATTTTGTTTGCTATAGGTGTATGATGATCGTAGACCGGAGGTTGGTCGAATGTTTTTAGTTTATAAAGAAAAAAAAGTAAAAAAGTAAAACAAAAGAAAGAAAAAATATGACTAAAGCCGATGTGCTCAATATTATGAAGATGAAGGAAGAAGAAGAAAATTGGTGTATCGATTAGCCAATGTGCTAAGACATGATACGAGAAAAAAAATAGAAAAATAAATAATAAAGTGTATCATCATTCAAAATTCATATGGATAGTGGAATGTGGTAGCTAGCGACGCTTGGTTTGTGGACTTTTAACTTTATGTTATTGGTTACACACATTACATTCCCATGTCTTATCCATATCCACTAAACCCAAAATCCTAAACGACACAACCTGATTAATTTCTTTTGATGTGAATGCTTGGTGCTTACGCCCCCCATCGGTTTTGTCTTGTTCCTCGTACAAGCCTACGGTAAGGAATTTAGTCACGACCGAGCTATGAACGTTTCTTTGACAAAAGCGTTGGTTGATTGTTGAGATTTTATGAAATCGTTAAATTGTTTCTGAAGATCATAGGATTTATCAACGGTATTGGATCGGTAGTTATCTCTATTATAATCATTCCGTCCGCTTGAACGTCAATAATCATTGTATGAACTTAGCTTCTTCTTCATGGGACATAGGTATGTCATCTTCATCAAGACTGGGTATTGTTTTTTTAGCATAAGATTAGAGTTCTTTGTACTGAGCATCCATTTTTAGAGTCTTGGCATCCATTTGGGCCATAATTTTGTCAGTATCAGAATTACTGCTACCTTCATCGACGAAAGCAACGGTTTTCTTAAGAGATGATTTGGTTTTTTGATTTTTAGCCCAATCGAGCTTGAGTAAGACTTTATCTTCAAGAAGCTGATAAGCTTGATTTGGTGTTTTATAGAGAAAAATACCACAAGCAGCGGCATTCAGAACTTCTTGGGTTATCTCGCTGAGACCATGATAGAAGATTTTTATAATGTTGCCTTTGGACAGATTGTGACCATGGCAGTTTCGGAGCATTTCCTTCATACGAAGCCAAGCATCGGTTAGAGATTCATTTTGTTGAGAAAAAGCTCGGATTTCTCCGAGGAGTCGGTCGAAAAGAGCTGGGGAAAGAATCGGCTAATAAAAGCAGTTCGAAGTTCATCCCACGTTTCGATAGTTCCTTCGTTGAGTTCGTCCAGCCATGTTTTTGCTTCTCCAGTGAGTGATAGGGAAAACATCATCAGGCGGACGACTTCATTTTTAGTATCTCTGTATTTAAACATATCGCAGATTCCGAGGAATTCATGAATGTGTTTATGAGGATCGGTTTTGGTTCTACCATCAAATTGGTTTCCTTTGACAAGCGTCAAGTGGTTACCTTTAATAGCAAATTCATTTGCAGTTTCAGGAATAGTGATTGCGGAACCAGGAGTCGGGGCGACAACACGGTCGGCAGCCCACATGGGTTCATCATCCATTAGATCGTAATCTCGAAGAATATCAAGAAAGTGACGGAAGTAATTGATGTTAAGAATTGGCGGGTAGACAATTCTTGGGTTTTGTGGTGGATTATTTCTTTGATCGTATGGAACTCTCCTGTTTCGTCGACGAAGTCTTCGATTCAGAGTACATTCAGGTTCAGGTAAAGGTTCAACAAGTTCAGAATTGGAAGCACGTGTATGCATCCAATAGATAAATTGTTAGGGGTCAGTTTGCCAGAAAACTGTACGGCGATTGTTAAAAATCCCCGGCAACGGCACCAAAAACTTTGATGTATTTCAAAAGCTTTAAATTTATAATGACTGAAAATACCAATTTTATTATAGGGAAACACACGGGTAAAAGTTGCTACACCCAGAAGTAGTATAACCTTTTCGGTAAGACCAGGTCATTTACTTGGATTCGAGTAGTGTTCTAACAATCAGAAAGAAAATAGATTTTAACAATTTCCAAATTAACTTTTGTGTTACCAGTGATAATAAAGATGACTACTCAGATAGTTGAAAATAATTTATAAGTATTGGTAATGATATTGACCTCAAAGATGGGACTTTAATTTATAAAAAGGATTTTCTCGTCAGAAAAACATTTTCACAAACTAACTTAATTAACTCAAGACTTATATTTAGTTTACACTACGACCAAATAAATGTCATCAAATATCCAGTTACTAATATATCAAAGCTTATTTGTTTATCAATTTACGAAAGTATATTTCTCAGCACAAACGATAAAGACCATAGACAAATCCTTAAAACCACATAGATCATACCGGGTCCCTCGACCTATACAGATATGATTATATAATTTAAATTGATAAGCAAAGATAGATAAGATAAGGTATATTAGGATTGCAACATAAGCTTGAGATTAAAGAGATCACGATCATACCAAATGCTTATTCATTATCATAACATCATTGAGTAGTCATGAGAGATTTAGCCTCTCATGGCTAAGGAGTTCATAACATATCTTGCTTTAATAACAAACTTCATTATATTGCTTATACTAATATGATGTTCTTCCTCGTTCTTGGTTCTTTGATCTTGAATCTCCAAAAGATATGGTGTTTATTCTTAGAGAAAGGGTTTGTGTTGGATATGGAGAGTGTTTGTGTTTTTGTTGTGCTGAGAGATATGTCCAAATGAGAGATTTTGAGGCTCTATTTATAGGCTGAAAATCGGGTGAAAGTGCGGCGCACACAAATGATTATGCGGCGCACTTGGTGATTAAATGCACAAGTATTAAATGTTTATTGAGTAAGTGCGGCGCACAAGAGAATATGTGCGGCGTACTTAGGGTGTAAATGCAGTAGCATTAAAGTCTTCATAAATTCTTCATATCAGATGGGAAGTGCGGCGCACACAAAAGATTGTGCGGCGTACTTGTTGAGTTAATGCGATTTTGACTGTCTTTGACTTGAAGGTAAGTGCGGCGCACAAATGGTAAGTGCGGCGCACATTTGACACTTTGGGCTTGATTGTTGTTCTTTTCTTGAATGATGTGTTCTGTAACGTGTAAGTATTTGATTTTGATGTATCTAACCTCGGGATGTCTTCTAGTGAACCTGCAAGCAATTTTAAGCTATTAAGTATCGAAAGTTCATGATAAATGATAAATATATACAAATAATGCCATAGAAAACATGTATAATTTGGGCGTTATCACTAGGTGACCCTAGAAGCTTTCTGATTCCATGTACATTCGGCCCCAAACCTCGGTTGCATGTTAGGCCTTGGCTGAAATTTGGCAGCGAGCAAAACCTCATGCCTTTATTCGTTGTACACATCCTTTTCATGAATTACTGAAACTACCAAGGATGAGTATCGCTTAACCAATTTTACTTTTCATAATATTAATGGAAGTTTGCAGAAAATATGCTGTTCAGTTGGAGACATTTTTTATCTGATAGGATTTTGTAATCCAAAAAATGGAAGAAGATAACAAAGTCCCTCTCATTTTAGGAAGACCATTTTTGCACATCGCGGATGCTATCATCAAAGTTAAAAACAAAGAACTCATCCTAGGAGTTGGAGATGATAGTATCACTTTTTTAATCGATAAAGCTATGCAACATTCCCATTCCAATGATGACACATGCTTCCGCATAGATGTTATTGACGAAGTGACGGAAGAAGAAATAGATGCATAGCTAAATGATGATGAACCATTCTCGAGTACATCTAAAAAGATTAATGAAACATCTCTCAATAAGGAATTTAAAGAATTCATGGCTATCAAAGTCGAAAAAAATTCCTAAACAAGAGGAAGAAATCGATGACAAATTCGAGGAATTACCTCTTGAAGAGAATTTAAGAATCAAGACTTCTATCCAAGATCCACCAACCGATCTTGAATCGAAACCTCTGCCAAAACACCTTGAATATGATTTTCTGGAAAAAGATTCTTTACTTCCATTAGGCATATCCGCTCTGCTCAAAGACGATGAGAAGAAACATCTTGTTTCTGTTCTTAAAAATCACAAGGAAGCCTTTGCTTGGAAAACATCTGATATTCCAGGTATTAGGCCATCTTTTTGCAAACATAAAATCTACTTTGAGGATGATGCCAAACCCGTCATTCAAAGACAACGTCGACCTAACCCAAACATGAAAGAAGTTGTGAAAAAAGAGATCATCAAACTTCTAGATGCTGGTATCATTTATCCCATCGAAGATAGCTCTTGGGTAAGTCCTGTCCATTGTGTACCTAAGAAAGGAGGAATGACAGTTGTGACAAACGAAAAATATGAACTTGTTCCTACAAGAACTATCATCGGTTGGCGCGTTTCTATTGACTATCAAAAACTAAACGAAGCCACCTAAAAAGATCACTTTCCTCTACCCTTCATGGATCAAATGCTGGAAAGGCTAGCAGGGAACAAATTCTTTTGTTTTCTCGATGGATTTTTCAGATATTTTTAAATTCCAATCGAACCTGCCGATCAGGAGAAGATCACATTTACATGTCCCTATAGAACCTATGCCTACAAGCATATACCTTTTGGTCTTTGCAATGCACCATCGACCTTTCAAAGGTGCATGATCGCCATCTTTCAAGACATGCTTAAAATATCCATGGAAGTTTTCATGGATGACTTTTCCGTATTTGGAAATTCATTCGATTTTTGTCTCGCAAACCTTGAAAAAATGCTCATCCGATGCAAACAAGCCCATCTTGTGCTTAATTGGCAGAAGTGTCACTTCATGGTGACAAAAGGAATTATGTTTGGCCACAAAGTTTCTAGTGCAGGATTAGAGGTCGACAAGGCAAAAATCAATGTAATAGCCAAATTACTGCCACATCAAAGTCGTTAGAAGTTTTTTAGGACATGCGGAATTCTACCGCAGATTCATCAAATATTTTTCCAAATTTTCCTGTCCGATAATGAAACTTCTAGAAAAAGACTCAGTCTTTGATTTCAATGAAGAATGCCCCCAGGCATTCGAATCACTTAAAGAAAAGTTACAAAAATGCACCGATTATGGTTTCACCAGATTAGTCGCAACCGTTTGAACTTATGTGCGATGCAAGTGATTTCGTCATTGGACCTGTGCTCGGACAACGCGAAGGGAAACATTTCCATCCTATCCACTTTGCCAGCAAAACTCTTAACAACGCACAACAAAATTAGACGGTTACTGAGAAACAGCTACTTGCCGTAGTTTTTGCATTCAATAAATTTCGAGCATACCTTTTTTTGTCAAAGACCGTTGTGTTCACCGATCAATCAGTGTTAAAATATTTGTTCGCTAAGCAAGATGCTAAGCCGTGTCTAATTCGATTGATTCTGCTACTCTAAGAGTTTGATATCGAAATCAAAAACAAGAAAGGAGCAGAAAATGTCGTGAAAGACCATTTATCGCGACTTAAAAACCAAATCTGGAGGAATTAAGGGATGAAAACATTGATGATAACTTCCATGATGAAACCATCATGAATATCTCGACCAATGACAACAAAGAAATTCCATGGTTCGCATATTTCGCAAATTATCTCATTGGGAAGATTCTTAGAAAAGGATTAACTTATGCCCAACGATGTAAATTCTTCTCAAACCTCAAACATTATTTCTGGGGTGAACCATGTCTCTTTAAGATGTACCCAGATGGGATGATCTGAAGATGTGTTTACGGTTCTGAGACCTAAAAAATTCTCGATGCATGCTATAATGGCCCGACTGGGGGACACTATGGTCCTTCCACCACAGCCAAAAAATTTTTAATGCCGGTTTCTATTGGCCAACAATTTTCAAAGAAGCTCATACTCTCGTCTAAAACTGTGATGCCAACCAACATTCTTGTAGCCTTTCAAGAAGAGATGAGATGCCTCAAAACAACATACAAGTTAGTAAAATATTTGATATATGGGAATTGATTTCATGGGGCCATTTCCTAAATCCCATATGTTAGAATATATTCTCGTTGCTTTTGATTACGTGTCCAAATGGGTGGAAGCTGAAGCTTTACCCACCAATGATACACGAGTCGTAGTTAATTTTCTAAAAAATCTTTTCTCTTATTTTGGTATTCCAAAAGCACTAATCAGTGACAGAAGTATTCCCTTCTGTAACAAACAAATGGAGAAAATCTTAAAGCGATATGGAGTTCATCATCGCTTTGCTACAGCCTATCATCCATAAACCAATGGTCAAGTTGAAAACACCACAAAGCCTTAAAAAGAATTCTCAAAAAAATGGGTAAAGACAATCTTTTTGTTTGGTCAAGAAAGCTTGATGACGCTCTACGGGCATTCCGTACGGCATACAAAACTCTAATTGGCACAACACCGTATCGGTTGTTATATGGAAAAACATGTCACTTGCCGATTGAAATTGAACATCATGTCTATTGGGCCTTAAGAAGCTCTAATCTCGATCTCAAAATCGCTGGAGAAAACGGTTCTTGCAATTGCATGAACTCGATGAACTAAGACTTCAAGCTTATGAGAATTTCAAATACTACAAAGCTCGAACCAAAGCTTATCATGATAAGAAGCTTAGAATCCGTAAAGAATTTAAAGCCGGAGACAAAGTGCTCTTATTCAATTTAAAGTATAAGTTCAATGCTGCTAAGCTCATATCTAAATGGTACGGACTATTCATAGTCAAACACGGTTTTCCATCGGATATGTTGAGTTATACGACAAACACGGAGGAAGTTTGATTGTTAATGGACACCGATTAAAACTCTACCATGATGAGGAACAATTGAATGAGTTGTCAAGCGACGAAATTCACTTCATGTGTGACAAAGGAAAATGAAGATAATATGAGTCTGGCTGATGGCTCGTTAATAAAATAAGCGCTGCTCGAGAGGCAACCCATGAGTTTTTAGTATTTTATTTCTTAGTTAATTTTCTATGTTTACGCCTTGATTTTATATAACCCATGTTCAAGCTTAAGTGTGGGGGTGTAGCATTGCTTTTCTTTTTTAAAATATAATTAAAAAATCCAAAAGTTTGTGTATTTCGTACTTTGTGTGTTTTGTTTGTACAAGATTGTTGCAGGTGATGAATGTGAAATGAAAGGACCATATGGAGCACAATTGCTATTTCTCATGCTCAGTTTCTATTACTATTATTTCCTTCTTTTTATGCTTTGTTTTTGTTTTATAGCATTGAGGCCATGCCTAAAATAATGTGTGGGGAGTAATAAAGGAAAAACAATACCAATTTTAAATTCATATTTTTGGGACTATTTTATAATTTTGTTGTATTACTTGTTTGCCCTTAATTTTAAGTTGTTTTCTAACGCATTTAAGATAATATATTTGAATTATGATTTATTCCACGGGTAAAATTGTAATTTTTGAAAATACCGATGTATCCATTCTTGGATCAATAAAAATTTGCTAGCACATTATAGCAACTTTCCATTGAAGTTGTGAGGATTTAGCTATTTCTTTAATGTAGCGATAACTTCTTATGCTCAAAATTTTTTTTCTATGAGTGTACCGGTGATTTTATTTGTTCTAAAAATTGTACTTGTAAATCATTACGAATCCGCAGTGAGATCACACTTGTATGATAATAAGTGTATGTACGTGATAAAAAGCAAATTAGGAATAACCTAAATGGCCTCTCGGTTAGTTAACTACTCATATGGACCCATTTGTTAGTGCTCATTTTTAGCTTTAGATACCCTTAGAAAAACAAGTTGAGCCATTATGTTCTTAATTGATAAATCCACCAAATAGCCTGGCCTTACCCTAGTCAAAGTCTATTGGTTGGTTGATAGCTACTTGGATTGATGGATGCTATGTGGGAAATCCTTATGAATTTTAAGAAAGTTGTTAACTCCATGTCTTATGACATTTTGTTTGCTATAGGTGTATGATGATCTTCGATGCACAATCGGCTTGTACTTTAAGCTTTAAGGTGTTGTACCATGATTTAGGAGGGAAAACATATTTGAATTTGTGCTTAGGATACTTGTACATATTCATAATAAGATTGTATATTCGTTTTGTATGTATACATTGCATGTAGTTAGGGTTTTGGTACAAACGTTAACGGATAAAGTTCATTTACTAATAATGTTAGGAAAATTACGTTAAATAGATAACATACATGATATAGAGGATATTAGAATATTGACTTGACATATTAAGGCGTTTAATTGATATAGACGTAGATAGAATTGGCATAGGTAGTTGCGTGAGCTCGTTTACTTTAGAAATGTAAACTATGTTACATAATGGAATAAAGAAAAAAAAATTCTCGTGAAAAGTAGTATTTAATATAATATAAGTGGAAATTACATTGATGAAAATTGTGGGTGTTACATTACACCAACCTTACAGAAATCTCCGTCCTAAGATTTATTGAGTGATAGAAGTGATATTTGGAAACAAAATAGTTCTTAGCTTCTACAGTTTCTGGTCTGATGGCCAACTTTGTTACAATTCTGACACCTGACAGTGCAAGGTCCTGTGTGATGCAGTGTACACTTCCTACACAGGGGATGAGGTCCATTATATCCACGGTTTCCATAAGTCCTGAAGGTTTCCTGCCTTCCATTTTGCTGCTGGTGGTAATCATTGTTACGGTTGTTATTGTTGTTGTTACGGTTATTTTGGTAGTTGTTGTTGTTGCGATCATTGGGGTAGTTATTGTTGTCACGATTATTGGGGTAGTTGTTGTTGTTGTTTCTTCTATCATCAAACTTTCGTTTGTGATCATTGGTTCCTTGCTCAGCATCGTGCTTTGTTACCTGATCCATTAACCTCTGGGTTATGGTAATGGCTTCCTCTAAAGTTTGAGGCTTTGAAGCGGTAACATTTCCTTCAATACTTCTGGGTAATCCCCCGATGAAAGCTTCCATAAGTTTCTCAGTGTTTGGTACCATATTTGGACATAAGACTGCTAATTCCTGGAATCTTCTAGCATAAGTCTTGAGATCATTTCCTTTCACAACCAAGTTGTAAAATTCGTCTTCTATTTTCTTGACTTCAGTTCGAGGGCAATACTTATTGGTCAAGAATTCTTTTCAATTCAGTCACAGGCTCATCTTGTCGGCTTGCTTATTCCAATAGGTTTGGCATAGGAATTCCGCTAGGACAAGGCATCCTCGGTGAGAGTACCAGTAGCAAATTTCACTTTGCAGTCCTCAGTACAATTGCTACGAGAAAATACCGATTTTGTTCGTTCAAACCAACGAATTAGACCAATAGCTCCTTCCGTACCATTGAAGTAGAAAGGATGGCAACTCATAAACTCTTTGTAAGTACATTTTCTTGCTACATGAGTTTCTCTTGGTCCAGTATTCCTATTTGGATTGTCGTATTGCCATGTTGCAGCTTGTGCTCCAAAGCAAGCCAAGCAAACACGACAGCAAATAGTACCAGATGGCAGCCTGAGTCATAGCTGGTGCTGCAGATGTTGATGTTCTCTTGGGAGGCATCTATCAACATATACAAGACAACACAGAATAAGAATCCATAAAACGATATAGTCATATCACAAGTTAAGGTATGAAAATTATAATACAAAGACATGTGATCATTCGTTGATATTACATTGTAGGATATAACGGAAAATTTTGGAATCTAAGACTTCCAAAGATGAACACTCTAACAAGCATCTGACTCATTAGGTTTCTCGAGGACTGGTTCACTTTCCAATGGTTGCGGTATGATCCATAATGAGTTATCTAACTCTGCGAAGATAGACTTATCAAAAGGATAGTCTGGTGGTGGTGTAGTTGACCTAACCGGTGATGAAGATCCTACTGATGAAGATGGAGATATTGGAATGGGTGATTCAACAGGTGTCTCAGCGTCTTTAGGTGGTGAAATCTTCTCGGGAGGAAAGAAATGTCGGGAAATCAAACATTGGTGATAGTGATAACACTAGAGATGGAGGCAAAATAGTCGGTGGAGCAATAAGAGCTTATGGTGGAATAGGTAATTCATTATCAGTAGCATCATATGCTTGCATGACCTTCATATATGGGTCATTATAAAAAGGTGAGAGGGCTGTGAGGGCTAGTAGATCTTAGTTAATCATTGGAAAAGTTAGGAGAGGTGTTTCCCGGTGAGGCTAGGAAATAGTCTGGTGAAGCCGGGATGTAGTCAGGAGAGTGTGTAGTGGAAATAGTCTCCTAACATTGAATCAGATTGGTTAATATAGAGGGGGAAAGACATTGGGGACTATATAACAACTAGTAGAAATAACATTATGTTATGTATAGTTAATATAATAGTATGTATTATATGCCATGGAATTTTTAATATATTATTCTGGAAAAACTGGTGGACGAAGGACTTTCTTGGAGGGAAAAAGTAGTTATAGTTTAGGTTTTTACACTCGTTGTTCTCTATAAAACCATAAGCCTCTGATACCCAATCTGTAACACCCCTATTTTTGACATATAGCAGCGGAAGCTAATCTGGGGTATTACTTCATGGATCAACAAACATAATCATAGAAAACGACTCATAAAGAGACGTTTTGAAAAATTTTGTTATCATTTATTTATTCATCAGAGTTTTTACAAAAAAGGTCCTAAAATCTAGAAACATAAAGTTTAAATGATAACAATTTAGCCATCTTTAAGTCCGTGCCACTTCGTGCCATAAGTTGCTCAATTACCTGAGATAAACATGCTAAAAAGGGTCAACACAATGGTTGAGTGAAATTCATAGGTTTATAATAAATAGTTGAATACAAGTCATCATAGACAGTGTGTTACGTTGTTTTACACCCATAGATAGTAATAATTGAAATGAGTACAATTATCATAGAAAACAGTATTATTACCCTAAGCTCATGACATCAATACGTTAACATGGAAATCACCGTAGTGACATTGGTTGAGGAACAAATGTTCCTGTGGAAAGGTAACATGCCAAGGTTACCCATTAAGTCAAATATAGTGCATTTGGTTACCCCATGAATGGGTAAACCAACGGGAGTCGTCACCCCCAATAGATCTATCCACAATATTCGCGTTCACTCATAAGTGACTAATGGTTCATGATTAAGAAAAATTAGCAGTGCAGGCAAACTTAGGCAATAATATATCAAGATAGCATACAGTTGGAAAAACACTTGTATTCATGGTTTATAACATGTATCTCCCCACGGAGTTTAGAAAACATGTAAAAGTGGGACTATGAACTCACAATATCGGTTTTAAGTACTTATGTATATTAAAAACAATTGAGCATGTATCCCCCTTGCGGGTTTAAAAATATTCAAAAGATTGAAATGCGAGGCTATGAACTCACAATATCGATTTTAAGTACTTGTGTATATTAAAACAATTGGAGGATGTTTCTCATCACTAAAATAGTTCAAATGAGTATAAAACAAGTAAAAGAGGAGGCTATCATAATACAGATGGCATGTAGTAAACGTCTGAGGAATAAGCCACTTTCAATGTAAATCCAGCAAATCATCAAAACGTATACTCAAATGAAACCCCTTACATGAAATTCTCTAGTAACGTGATACGATAAGATTTTAAGTTTCTTCAAAAGCTAGTCGATGATAAGTTACGTTAAATATATAACGTAATTATTTTATAATGCGTCGATCGATGATTAATAACGACAAATGTGTTAGGTTTTAATAAAATCGAGTCTTATAATATTTATATATATTTTTATAATTTATACAAAAATATTACATTTTATATTTTTAAGAATACAAAAATGACAATATATACCCTTGGTTTTATACTTTTATATGTTTAATCATTTATATATATAAAGTATATATATTAAACCTTTGACTTTAAAACTTGGCAAAACAGTCCCTTGTAGTTATACTTTCAGGAATATAGACGACACTTCGAAACTCTACGTCCCCTCGCCGAACACTCGCGTTTACACTAATTGCCATCCCATGCCTTACAATATTTACCCTTGTGCTTGAAAATATTTACACTGCGCTATGCAGTCAAATGTCGTAGTCCAAATATGTCTTATTAATCTTGATATTCTTCTATATCTGTATATGAAAATAATTTTCTGGAGTGGAGGTATTAGTCCTTATATTGATAGTCTCTTACAAATAACGGTTCAGTTTACGTAGCTGTAGATAGAGCTGGTGAACTCTAGAAGAGATCAAAATGGGCACGTTTGGTTTAGGGAAACCATAAACGGCAATCATGGCGTTTGGTGGTTTCATGGGCTTTTCCCGCACCTCTCAAACCAAGAGTTAGAAGTGTATATAGGATATCCTACACCAAGCCTTTGAAATTTCTAAATAGTAAGAGAGCTTTATTGAAACAAGTTTTTGAGCTTACCTTCGAGCTTAATAGGGTTCGAATGCTATGAAAATATGGATCGAAAATTATCGAGCTTTTTTTTGAGCTTTTCGGCGAACACCATAGGCGATATGAATCAAAGAGACTTCTTTTCTTTATTTCTTGGTTCAAAGTGGCTGATTTCTTCCTTCTTGATTTCTTGGTCTTGGTTGAACTCCATTTGAGTGTTCTTCTGATGAGTTTGAGAGATTATGGTTAATCAGAAAGTGTTATGCTAATGTATGCGTATTATATAGGGCAAGAAGAGGTAGTAGTGGCCAAAAGTTTTTGGATGGAGGTAGATGAAGGGTGGGGGGGGGGTTGTAGTGGCCAAGATACTTGACTGTGGTGGCCAAGATGTTGGTAAGTAGTGGTGCAAGGGTCTTGAGTAGTGGTCCAGGGTCTTGTAGGGGCCTTTATGGGTCGAATTTTTAATGAAAGGTTTTATGGCTGGTTTTGGACAGCAATATTAGTCTCGGTAAAAATAATGGTAGCCATTTACAAAACTGTTAACTCGATGATAGGGGGGCTTATAACCAGTGAGCATGGGTTTAGATTTTGGAGTCCTTTACAACTTTTAGTTTCCCATATTTTTAAGGGTTACAATACAAAAATCTAGAGATAAATGGCCGTCTTATACAAGGTGGTGGGGGTTTTGGGTAGAATCTGCGTACTTTGCTTTTCAGGCTATAACTTTATTCATCGACATTGAATCGGGTCGAGTCAACCGGAAAAATGATCACAAGACATCGGGCTACAACCTAGTATTTTTTCTTAATACCCAAAGCCTACTGATTTTGCCCAGATCCTATGTTTTATCACGGATCTGAATCTATAATTATGAACTAGTTTAAGTGGTATCGGGTTTGCTAGGGTTTTTGGGTTAGGTAGTTTTGGTTTGGGAGACGAGTGTGGAATTTTATGTTTTGTGTGGGAAAAACATATGTTTAAATGTTGTGCTTAGAAGACTTGTTCTCTAGGCTAGAAAGGTGGTACTAAATGCCTTGTAGAATTTGGAGGAAAATGAGCTCATTTGAATATCATGCACAATCGGCTTGTACTTTAAGCTTTAAGGTGTTGTACCATGATTTAGGAGGGAAAACATATTTGAATTTATGCTTAGGAATACTTGTAATATGATATAATGCTTGTATATTCGTTTTGTATGTATACATTACATGTAGTTAGGGTTTTGGTATAAACGGTTTTAACAGATAAAGTTCATTTAGTAATTTTGTTATGAAAAATTACGTTAATAGATAACTACATGATATAGAGGATAATTAGTATTGACTTGACATATTAATGGCGTTTACTTGATTATAAACGTTGATAGAAATTGGGGGCCCCCCAATAGGTAGTCTGATCGTTTGAGCTCGTTTTCTTTAGAAAATGTTAAATCTATGTTACATAATTGGAATAAAGCAAAAAATTTCTCGTGAAAAAGTAGTATTTAATATAATATAAGTGGAAATTACAGTGATGAAAATTGTGGGTTGTTACAGCATCGAGGCATTCGAATAGCTCAAAGAAAAGTTAATGAATGCACCCATTATGGTTTCACCAGATTGGTCGCAACTATTTGAACTTACGTGCAATGCAAGTGATTTCTCTGTCGGAGCCGTACTCGAACAACGGGAAGGAAAACATTTCCCTCCTATTCATTTTGCTAGCAAAACTCTCAACAACACTCAACAAAATTATACGGTCACTGAGAAAGAACTACTTGCCGTAGTTTTCGCTTTCGATAAGTTTCGATCGTATCTTGTTCTCTTGAAAACGGTCATTTTCACGGATTACTCTGCATTGAAATATTTGTTTGCTAAGCAAGATGCTAAACCGCGTCTTATCCGTTGGATTTTACTACTCCAAGAGTTTGATGTTGAGATCAAAAACAAGACAGGAGCAGAAAATGTTGCGGCAGACCATTTATCACGACTTGAAAATCTACATCTTGTGGAAATTAAAAGGATGAGATATTGATGATAATTTACCTGATGAAACTCTAATGAACGTCTCCTCAACCGAGGAAGATAAAATTCCATGGTTCACTGATTTTGCCAATTATCTAGTTGGAAAGTTTCTCAGAAAAAGGTTGACTTACGCCTAGCGATGCAAGTTCTTTTCGGAACTTAAGCACTATTTCTGGGACGAACAATATCTCTTCAAAATGTGCCCCGACGAAATGATCAGGGGATGTGTTTACGGGGTCGAAACTCGAAAGATTCTCGACAAATGTCATCATGGCCCTACTGGGGGACACTATGGTCCTTCCACCACAGCAAAGAAAGTTTTCGATGCTGGATTCTATTGGCCAACAATTTTCAAAGAGGCCCATACTCTAGTTCAAAACTATGATGCCTGCCACGCTCTGGTAGCCTTTCACGAAGAGATGAGATGACCCAAAACAGCATCTAAGTGAGTGAAATATTCGATATATGGGGAATAGATTTCATAGGACCATTCCCTAAAACCCATAAGCTAGAATATATTCTAGTCACTATCGACTACGTGTCCAAATAGGCAGAAGCTGAAGCTTTACCCACTAACGATGCATGAGTTGTGATCAATTTCCTCAAAAAGCTTTTCTCTCGATTTGTCATTCCAAAAGCTTTAATCGTGACAATAGGTACCAATTCTGTACAAAACAAATGGAGAAGAAGTTTAAAACGATATGGGGGTTCATTCATCGGTTTCGCTACGGCTTAAACAATCCGAAAACAAGCGGGCAACGATGGAAAAACACAAATTGCCCTTAAAGAGAATTCTCACCAAAAAACAGGTCAAAAGATAACCCTGTTTGGTAAGGAAACTTGATGCGCTTTTGTGGCATTTTATACGGCGTACAAAACACCAATTGGCACTACGCCATATCGGTTATTATACAGGAAAATGTGCCACTTGTCGTTCGAAAAACATCATGCCTACTGGACTTTAAGAAGCTGTAACTCCGATCTCAAACTCGCAGGAGAAAAACGATTCTTGCAAATGCACGAACTCGATGAATTGAGACTCCAAGCGTAAGAGAATTCCAAGCTTTACAAAGCTCGAACCAAAGCTTATCATGATAGGAAGCTTAGAATCCAGAAAGAATTCAAGGCAGGAGACAAGGTTCTCTTATATAATTCAAAGTACAAGTTCAAAGCTCTAAAACTCATATCAAAATAATATGGACCATTCGTGGTCAAACACGGTTTTCCATCTGGTTATGTCGAGTTATATGACAAAAGCGGAGGAACCTTCATTATCAATGGACACCGTGTCAAACTGTACCATGATGAGGAGCAAATAAACGAGCTGTTAACCGAGGAAATTCACCTCATGTGCAAACAAGGAAATTTCCTTTACGTAAAAAAGGATCTGAGTAAGAAATCTCCACTCGGAGAGAAATGAAGCAAAAAGGAGTATGATTCTGGCTGATGACTTGTTAATAAAATAAGCGCTTCTCGGGAGGCAACCCGTGTGTTTTCAACAATTTCGTAAGTTTTATTTTTTATGTTTACACCCAAAAAATTTCAAAAATCAATGTCAAACTTAAGTGTGGGGGTGTAGCATTACTTTTCTAAAAAAAACAATAAAAATCCTAAAATATTGTGCTTTTCATAGTTTGTGTAAAGATTACTGCTGGTTATGATGCCAGAAGCATATGGAGCTCAAGTACAAATTCCATGCCCGGATATCTGGTCCTCTCTTACTCTTATTTCCCTGTTTCATACTTTGTTTCGTTTTGTCGCATTGAGGGCAATGCTAAACTTAAGTGTGGGGGGAGTAAATAGGGAAAACAAGGTATATCGTTAAAATTTTCATATTTTTTTGGGCCAATTTTTATTTTGTGTGCTTGTTTGCCCTCATAATCTAGTTGTTTTCACGCTTTTAGGATATATATATATTAGATAACTAGATAATCCACTGGGTAAATTCTCAGTAATTTGAAAAATTTAGATGTGTCCGGATTACTTATTGCAATCCATTCTAGGATCGATAACATTTGCTAGCACATATTATAGCCCTTCCACTAAATTGTAAGGATTTGAGCCTATTTCACTCATAGCATACATCTTTTTATGCTTAAATCTTTTTGCTATGAGTGTGCCGGTAATTTTATTTATTCTAGAACTTGATCACCAACACACACAAACCCCCCCCAACACAGAGAGATAGAGACAACTCATTACGATTATCGCAGTGGGGAAGTGAGATCATACTTGTATGATAATAAGTGTATGTGCGTGATAAAGAATCAATTTATGAGACCAAATGGCCTTCCATTATAACCTTAATGCCTTGAGCTAACCATCTCGGTTAGTCAATCTTTTCATATGGACCCATTTGTTAGTGCTCACTTTTAACACTAGATACCCCTAATATGCTGAGCCATCTTGTTCTTAATTGATAAATCCACCAAAAATATACACCATTTAGCCTAAGCCTTACCCTAGTCAAGTCTATTGGTTGGTTGCTAGCTACTTGGAATGATGGTCGTTATGTGGGAAATCCTTATGAATTTTGAGAAAGTTGCTAGTTCCATGTCTTTTGACATTTTGCTTATTGCAGGAACACGATGATCGTCGATCGGAGGTTGATCAAATATTTAAAAATAAAAAAATATAAATAAAATAAATCCAATGTGCTAAATAAATATTATGAAGATGAAGGAAGAAGAAGAAAATTGGTGTATCGATTAGCCAATGTGCTAAGACATGATACAATAAAAAAAAGAAAAATAAATAATAAAGTGTATCATCATTCAAAATTCATATGGATAGTGGAATGTGGTAGCTAGCGACGCTTGGTTTGTGGACTTTTAACTTTATGTTAATGGTTACACACCTTACATTCCCATGCCTTATCCATACCCACTAAACCCAAAATCCTAAACGATACAACCTGATTAATTTCTATTGATATGAATGCTTGGTGCTTACGCCCCCCATCGGTTTTGTCTTGTTCCTCGTACAAGCTTATGGTATGGAATTTAGTCACGACCGAGCTATGAGTGTGACTTCTCTTTCTTACTCCACCAAATAAAATGTGTGATGAGTGAATTATACTTCATTCCTTTTTCGTGAGGTGCATAGAAATGTAAATTAAACATCTTAATTTTTTATCAATAAAGCTTAAACGATGAGTCATATCTCGTACTTATACTTGGTATACTTGCATCATATTTTTCTAATCATTATTGTGTACCATGTGGATTTGTTTTCTTTAATTCTAGATTTGCTTTAGGGCAAGCAAAGGTTAAGTGTGGGGGATTTGATGGCGCTCATATTGGATATGTTTCTTGTCGTGTTATTCGTACTTTTGTATGTATTATTTAGTTATTACTATATGGTTGTGTTACTTAATCATATCAAAGTGTATATGCAAGTCTATACGTAGCCAGATATAGAAAAAAGAAGAAAAGACGAATAAAATATATGATATGCAAGTACAAAGAATCTCGCATTAAGAATCAAGCTCGAGAAGCATTTCAAAAATAAAAAGAAGCAAACGGTGCAGGCTTCCAAGCCTCAAGGTGAAGAACAAGTCAAGTTTGATTGAAGAACAAAGACCCACGGTCGAGAAATATGCAAACGGGAAGCAAAATAAAGAAAAAAGACAAAAATAATAAAGCTAGAATGAATCCACACGCAAGGCTCCTCTCTCGGGTCGTTTTGACCAAAAGTCTATGTTAGGATTAATGTTTTCATAACTTAGTACCGACAGTACAATACTTAGTACCGACAGTTATACTTAGTACCGACAGTACAAAGTAGTTAGTACTGTTAGATAGTTAGTACCGTTAGTATAAAA
>BQNB010088125.1:0-27739 GCA_026074375.1 Tanacetum coccineum | reverse complement strand
GACTTTTTACTAACTTTTTAGCTAAGATTGAGACTATTAAGCACTAGGTAAAAAGCTAAAAACCAAAAACATATTTAGAATTAGACTAAGAGAACACATAAAAGCTGGATTTAAACAAAATGATTAAGAAAATAAGCTAAAAAAGGAATTTGAAAATGACAGACTCAAACTTGTTTTTGGCTTTTTGGTATTAAATGACACTTTTGCAGTTTATAAATAAGACTCAATAAGCAAAGAAAAGGCTAAAAGCTCAAAACAGATCTAAATCTTGACTCAATAAGCAAAAATAAACTAGACTTTAGCAATTAAGTCCTATAAATAAGCTATAAATCTAATTTGAAAGTGACTACATATACTTGACTTAGTTTTGACCTTTTTGAGCTAAGTGACTATTTGCAGCCCTAAATTTAAGCTAGTAAAAGTTGTTTTAAAACCTCAAAATGTAAAAACAGATTAAGCTTGATACCTAATGACCTTATTCTATCAATTTTAGATCCTTAAACAAACTTAATCTAACCTAAAGTTGCTATTGAAAACTAAATTTAAAACTTTAAAAGTGAGACTTAGAAATTATGACAGATTGTGACTTTAATGCACTCTTAAACCAAATTTATTCTACTGCATATTGAACCATAAACAAGCATGAAATTAACACCAATAAGCCACAAATGAATATCAAAGAAAATAAGCTATATTATTAAGCTAGAACACCACACATTCAAACTACCTGTAGATTAAACCTTAAACTTGAGTTTTAAACCTTAAAAACTTAAATAAACTGACTTTTGAGCTTATCAAACTTGACTAAGAGGTCAATAGCAAAGTAGCAGTACTAACTTAAGTTAGTACTGCTAGTGCCAAACACCCCTTAAGTTTTATGAAAACCATTTTAAGCTTAAAAACATATTTATAAAAGCAATAAAACTTAAAACAGATTAAGATCTAAGTATATGAAGAACTTTTAAGCAATATTTAACCACAAATAAGCACTAATCAATAAGCTAGAACAATAAGCATATTTTTGCTTTTTATAACAGTTTTGAGTAAAAACCAAAACTAATGGAATCTAAACAATAAGCAAACAATATTAAGTATTAACAAGACTGATTAAGCTAATATAAGCAACAATAAGCAACAATTAAGCAGATAAGCAAGCTGAAATAGAGATTAAGCTAGAAAATGGAAAAAGAGAGTGTACCTTGTTCCCAGCTAAACAGGGATCTGAATAGCTTTTACAAGCTTAGATCTACAAGCTCCAGCTTTTCAGAGATAAGCTGGTAGAACCCATAAGCCCATCCATTTTGAAACTAAGAGTAAATGGCTTATTTAGCTAAGCTTTTAGGAGGCTTGGCTGAATAAGCAGTAGCTTTAGAAGATAATGAGCTTATCTAGAGCTTATTAGCTTAATCTTTAACATTTCTAAACCATGACAGAATTTAAAAACACAATTTACTAAACTTGAACTTTTATTAATATTAAAGAAATGATTACAATGCTTTTGGAAAGGAAAGTTACATTAATAAAATGACAATTAAGCTAAAAATTACATTAAGCTACAATAAGCTACTAAACTACTAAAAAGCTAGACGTTAAAACTACACACTTGATCTCTGTGTGAAAGGCCTCTATATAGTGGTCTAGAGAAGCTTCTAGGCTCAAGGAGGAGCGTCCTTAGCTTCTAATCCTGTCCCTTCATTCAATAGCCAATCATTGGGAGCCCTTGATTTTAGTGCCATAAGATCGTCCAATCAAATTCATCAGGATCGCTAGCGTGGCCTGCCAAAAACGTCATTGTGTGCGTCATATCCATCTAGAAGGGTTTATTTTCATTTAAACTGGGTTAATTGGGTGTCAGAGGTACAGGGTGAAATTTGGGACGGAGGGTGAATAGTAAAAACCGTCTTTCTCGCCTTCTTCCTTTTTTTTCTTTTTATACTTTGTTTCACCAATCGTTGACCCGGGTTATAGGAGTTGGGCTTTGACTTGAATTTGGGCCAAGATTAATGGATCATGGATTTATGGATTGGATTGTTTTATAAAGGCTTAAGGTTTATATAATTTAAATCTTAATGGGCCGACTCGGCCCATTAAATGGGTACAGGTTGGCCCTTTAAAGATAAATACGCCTTCGGCTTTAGTTTTCCGCGCTCTTTCCATTCCCGTGCTCGGTTTTGTCCGTTTGGGCCTTGTTTTTTTCCTTTTGTGATAAATTCGTACCTGCAAGACACAATTCACGAAACAAACATATACAATGTA
The DNA here is from genome assembly GCA_026074375.1 of Tanacetum coccineum. NCBI lineage: Eukaryota > Viridiplantae > Streptophyta > Magnoliopsida > Asterales > Asteraceae > Tanacetum > Tanacetum coccineum. Next base: position 25,483 of record BQNB010088125.1, on the reverse strand, counting down.
TTTCTCATGTATTTATAGTCATTATTGGTCTTTTTAGCTTGTTTTATTAGGTAAAAGGTATGTGTATTTAAGCACATACCAATGTTCATAAACTAGAAAAATCAACATATGTACTCAAAGAATGATTAAACCAACATAAGGGAGTTTAAGAAAATCACTTACAACACAATGGGGTGGAACAAAGATGATAGAACACAAACCCTATGTGGGTTGTGTTCTTGGCCGTGGAATCAAACACCCCAATATACCAAACCCTAACTTTTGTTGCTTCAAATCTTACTTGTAACCACTTATTATCAAACCCTTATAACCCTTGAAGCCTTCAATCAACTCAAAACCCTAAATACTCCAAAGTCTTCAAAAATCAAGATTTTCTAAAACACATGAATGGTGACTTTAGTAATGGGGGATTGTTAAGGGTTAATTTATATGTGATTTGGTATGAAAAGGAAGAGATTTGGTTGAGTTTTAGTGGTGATGATGGAGATTTAATGGTTGTTTGGTTCAAACAGAGAAGAAGAGAGGGAGGGGGAGACCGATGGTTTCCTTGTGTGTGTAAGGAATGAGGAGAAAATTTTATAATGTGTTTTTAAAACATGAATAAGTGTCCTTATATAATTCTAGTTGCTAAAAATAAAATAAAAATGGGGGCTTGATTGGCTGGTCGACGTACAAAAAGGAGGGGGAAGGGAGTGGGCTTGGCCCAATTCTTGTTATCTAGTTTATGATACTTAAGGTCCGGCCCGATTAGTTATTTAACGCATCACAAGTTACTAAAACAAAATTTCAGCGCGATTTCGACTAAAAACACGAAATAAGCTGGAAAATATAAAAATAAAATAATTAAGCTCTCGAGACTAAAATACGGAGTCGTTGATTTCTCGATCGTTAAAAATGGATAAACTTCAATTATATGATTCGCGAAAATTTTAGAATCGATGATTTTAATAAAATCGACTAAAATGTAAAAGTAAACTCTTCAAGATTTATAAAATAATTATGACATTGGAAATAGTAGTGACCTTAAATACGGGGTTTTACTATACCTGACGTCTATTCCATTGTCTTTTGTATATTGCTAAAAGGTGCGTTCATAGCCCCAGTTTTAATTATTAATTGTTTTATAAACTCTATAGGGGAGATACATGCTATTTTTACGTTTAGACGCTAGTACTTAAACTGTATGTTATGCCTGATATATTATTGCCTAAGTACCACTACTGCCAATTAAGTCCCTTATATCATGAGCAGTTAATTGCTTTAGTAAAGTAAACATGAATGCTATGAATAGATCTATTAGGACTGACAATCCCCGTCCGGGTATGCCAACTAATACCATGTCAAACGGATGCATTTAACATTTGAGGTATTACATGGGTGTTTTGGCAGAACACCTAATTCTGGGGTACGAATCTAGTCAAGATTTGCATATTGTTAAGGTTCGGTGTCATGAGCTTAGGGCAATAATTACTGTTTTTGAATTCAGAATGTGTTTCATTAGTCTACTATTACTAAAATCTTATGGTCCACTGTTTTATTTATAAAACCTATGAATTTCACTCAACATTATTGTTGACCATTTTTTAGCATGTTTTATCTCAGGTCATTAAGGTAAACATTTCTCGAATGGGAGTCGGATGGATATTTTGGAAGACTTTGCATATTTTACCATTCGATAAATTTTCTCCAAAAACATTTATGTTTTCATGTAACTGTCGGGACCTTGTATTTATAAACTCTGATGTTTTAATTATATATCGAATGTGTAACTTTTATTAAAACGTCTCATTTAGAGGTCGTTTTCTATAACTTTTACTATGTGCTATGAAGTAGCACCCCCGGTTACCTTCTGCTGCTATCCGAATTTGGGGGTGTTACAGAAACTCAACAAATTTAGATAAGACATTCGATTTATTAATCAATGGATAAACCCAAACAAACTAAGAATAATGATCTAAAAACAAAACATAATATTTAAAACCTAAAAGACTCGGAACGGGTGAGGTCCACAAATCCGAGTGAACAATGTCAAAACATAACTTAACCAAAGTATTTGAACTAAGAAATGGAAGCTTCACGTGTTTACCAAGCTGACAAGCATGACAAAGAATGGGAGGTTTCTCTTTATTACACGAAATGAAATTACTAGAAATAATATGACGTAACACTTCACTTCCTAATTGTCTAAGTCGCTGATGCCACGTGTATTGACTGGTAAGAAAAACATGAGGAATGAGAGAGGGCTTTGTGACCGGGTAAAGATCCCTCGCACTATCACATCGGAGGAGCACCCGACGGGTCATGAAATCCTTAATAGAAAAATCAAACGCGTTAAATTTAACAGTACAATTATTATCGGGAACAAACTGACGAACATAAATTAAATTTTTTGACTATGTTAGGGGTGATAAAACATTATTAAGGTGAAGAGGTTAATGGGGTGTTCGCAAATTACTATGTCCAGTGTTGGTGACAGGTATTGTGTAACCGTCACCAACCGAGACAGATGGATATATACACATATTTAAAATATCACTAAGACTAGTAACTGAATCATTAATGTGAGAAATCGCACCTGTATCCATGTTCCAAGCACCATGAGTAGGGTCCTCAAGAGTCATGACACTGAAAGCTTGCGGCAAGATGGTCTCATATCCCGGGATAACCGTGGACCCTGAATGGCCAGCACTAGAAGTGGGCTGAGCTGCTAAATAACCCACGTGGGAGATGGGTCGAGCCGGTTGGGCTGATGTCTGACCCACGATAGATATGGGTTGGGCCGGCTGAGTCTAATAGGCCGGCTGAAATTGCATTGGTGACTGGGTAAAACCTGGTGGGCCATTAACTAGTTGGGCATGAGCGTAAGTAAACATCACATTCAGGCTTATGTTAGGGCCTGTTGAATATACGGTTGGGCTTGTTGCAAATACAGGTGGGCCTACAGAGGTGTGATAAACCATTGGACCAGAAGGAGTAAACATTATGACTTCCAGTGATATTATTATTGCCATTAGGATGCGTCTGACCCAAAATTAGAGTGTCAGTAACACATAATTGTACCATTAATGCAGGTTGTGATTGAAGCAATGCCAAAAGTTGAGCTTGGGATAAGTTGGGTTAATTTTGTGAACCATTAGAACCGGTATTATTTATAGAGGACGATGACCAAAGTGAGTTATTACTAGTTTTTGCATGCATGGTACCATCGTGAACAAATTTACAAGTATCACTAAATCGACACGAGCCTTTAGCAAAGTTATAACATGGCCTCGAAGACTTAACTTGAGGAACAGTAGAGCGTTGATTGTTACCTGATTCGGCCAAAAGATCATAGGAGAAGATGACAAAGAATCTATGGGTAAGGCTTGTGATTTAGACTTCAACCGCATCTCCTCGGTAGTGAGCATGGATCGAGCCGTTTTAAGATCCAGAAAAGGCTCCCGATGTACAATAATGCTAGATACATTCTCGTATTTATCGGGCAATCCTTCGAGAGCAAAAGCAACCACATCATCATTACTAATAGGAGACCCGAGGCTTGTGAGAATAGTGGATATAGACTCAATCTTACGAAAATAGGCATCAATGCTTAGATCACCAAGCTTCAAAGATCTCAACTCTGCCTTTAAGGCAATGGTACGGGTCCGTTTGTTGTCGTTGAAAATCTCGGCAATAAGATCCCATGCCTCCTTGGCGATTTGTGGATCTTCCACAACTATTCGCTCTTGTAGAGTGTTCGATAAGGTTATAAAGACCCATGAGAGGACAATGGTGTCAACTTTTAGCCACTCTGAAGTGGGAGGGATAGTAGTGCTTGTGGTAGCTTCATCGGATGAGCCAAGGATATGCTTTAGGACGTCATAACCTTTACAAAGGTTTTTGAAAAAATACATCTAAGAAGAGTAATTCCATTTGTCAATATCCGGTTTGACTAGAACACGTGTGATGAGATGATGATGAGTAACGGTTGACAGCTTATCCAGCAAGAGGATAACGGGAGGGATTTCGGTTCTAGTCATGATGATGACGATAGGGTTAGGGTTTGTTCAGGGAAAAATGGATCGGTACAATGGGTAGTTTTATGCAGTTAATGGTTTGCAGTGAACAATATCACACACTGTGATAATAACGAAAAAAGAAGAAAATTCGTGAACCAAAGTACGTAACTGTTGATGGAACGACTTGTTACAAAAGAACAAGTAACACAAAACAAAAAAAAAACGTTATTGTTTGTTAACCAAGAAACGAACACAAGAATGGGATGTTTAGGGTTAGGGATCGATTGGAAAAAAAATTGAGTTAGGGTTTTTATGATTGGTATTTTTATGGAGGCTATGATACCATGTTGGATTGTGTATTATTTAATTATTGAATGAATACATATGATATGTTCGGTACATTATATATAATTCTACTGAATACTCTAGTAGCGGGCTTAAGCCCATACAAATACAAATGTCGGCTAACAGAATTTTACGTGTGTGTGAGTGTTTTCCGATCATATATCTCACAAACAGGGATGGAACTAAGGTGTGTCTGGGGCCCGGGACACTCATAGATTTTTGCCACGTAGTGCTAATTCTTGTGAAAAATCTCAAATTTTCAGAAATGCATCTAGTCCAATAAAATGTGTTTATGGATTTGTTTAGTTTTTCGTAAATGCACCTAGTAAGTTTTTGTTCTCGTTTCGTCCCTGCTCATAAACATAAAAGCAAAACAAGCTAAAGGAAGAATGATTGATACTATCATCATCAGGGTGTTTGGGATTGCATTTATTCTAGTGCAAATAACTCTGCCTATACTCATGGTAACCACTTTGATATTCCGTGTTCCTAATATGAAGAGGTACAGTTATTTATTCATATAAAAGAACTCTATATAAATCAACTCACTAACAAACCAAAGGATGCATCCTTCCAAAAGAAATGAAGTTAAACAAGGATCGAAAACATTTACCATTTACAATAATGAATTTAATGAGTAATTGCATGTATGTTTTTTTCCTTAAAATGGTTAGTTCGTTGCTTTATATGAATAAACGTGTTACATAAAACGTCTTGTGAGATTGTCACCTCTGGCCTAATCATACGTGAGTGAGTGAGTCACTCACTAACAAAGAGTTTGTGGGTTGTCTTTTGAGACACTAACGGTTTCAAGGCATTAAAAAAAAATACTAAAAACTAATAAAAATATATTAAAACGGATGTTGAATTAAAGAGCACAAAATTTTAGAAAATATGGTGAAATTAAATTATAAGAAAAATAAATAGATAAAAAGATATTTCAATTTAAAAATAAAAGTGATTTTTTAGTTAAGGAGTGACACATGTGACTTTAAGATGTGTTTTTTTAAAATGAGATGGATGATCAAGATTACACATAACCAAAAGTTGTTACATAAAATGAGATGGATGTGTTTGTTGTTAAAAAGAGATATTTTCATAAAAAGAAAAGGAAAAGTCTGAATTTTAAGAATTTCTAAATATGAAATGTCTCAAATGCTTTATAATATAGTAGAAAAGTATAGATATAGATTTGTGATACTCCCTCCGTCCTATTTTTATTGTCCATGTTTTCTTTTTGGGATGTCCCAATTTAATTGTCCACTACTAAAAATAAATAGGAAAGTTTGATCAAGTTTACTATATTACCCTTGTTTGAAATTATTATTATAAACTTTAAAGAAGACTTTAATTAATTAGCTAAGGGTAAAACTGTCATTTTGTCAAAAAGTAAGAAAGAGAAAGCAGTAATAAATGCACTTTTCTTAAACTGTGTGTTTTTTGTCGGAGGACAATAATTTTAGGATGGAGGGAGTACAAGGCAATGAAAAATATTTTGTTCAGAAAAAAGAAAAAGATAGGCTTCTTATGAGGCATGAGGTCAACAACTTTCAGATAGCTTCCGGTCAAACAAGATGGAAAAGAGATACATGGTGAATCAATAAAATGTTATCTTAACATTGTAAAAACATTTATAATACTTAAAACACAAGATGAACACTTATTGAGTTGGCCAAAACACCGGACCTAAATGTGTTTGGTGCGGTCAGTCGGGACGATTTGGTTTGTTTTGGTCGATTAGAGCATATAGTGGTAAGACCGAACCGAACCAATGATCGAGGAGAAAGTTGGATAAGTAGTGGTCTACTTACTTTGAGACAAGCGAGTTAATAAATAGTTGGAAAAGAGCTCACTCCTCAACCTTCAAAGTTCAAACTTAAAATTTTTAAGCCCAGCGCAGTCCAGGCCCATTGAATAACTTAATTCTACTGTCACACTCAACTGACCGGCGACATATAATAATCATTCCGACCAGTCAGTTGAAGCCGACGTCCACAGTCAATACTCAGTTTCTAACAATCCCATTTTCACGGTAAACGTAAAACATTTTTTCTACTTTTATAAACCCTGTAGTTGAGTTAGTTTATGAATAAAATATACTTTTGTTAATTTTAATGTGCATTTATTTGATGGGTGTGTGGTTTCTTAGTATGATTTTTGTACTTGTATTATTCGGGTGTTTGTTTAAGCTTATTTGTGTCCTCATGTGATTCCGGCTTATATTGGGATTATATAAGTCTTGAAATAACCTGTAAATTTGAGCTTATGAAGAATAAGCCGAAATCACGTAAGCTCATAAGCCCACAAAAAGGCTTAAACAACACCCCCTATGTAAATTCGTCTGATACGATTATTTGATCCATATATCTAGTGTCTGCACCCGCGTCTAGTAAACTTTACTGATCGCCCGCTATGTGTTCGATGTAATGCCAATGTGAGTTCTGAGCATTTTCTATATGGATATGTGTGCTAGAGGCTTGATTAAGTTTAGTGTAAATGAGGAAACTTTTTGATATAAATCACATTGCATAGAAAGCGAATTGGAACTTTGGGTGAAAACATGTGCATAGAAAACTGTATAATATTATGGAGTACAACTTAGGAGACACTGTGATAAGATTTAGTTTTGTGTGGCATACTTACAAGTGCAGGCTTATTGCCATCACCAGTGAAAGAAACGAGTGTCAAAGATTTGCATGCTACAATCGGTTTCCAGGTTCTGTATGGAGACAACAAAGAAGAACAGGGGTTTACTTATTGAAGGGTATCCAATTGAAGGGTTGTCGATAGCAGGGCACGAGACTTGTGTAATTCTTCCCTCTCTCAACTTGGCTTTCGACATTGGAAAGTGCCCACAACGAGCCATATCTCAACAATTCCTCTTCATCTCTCACGGTCACATGGATCACATTGTAACCCTCTATCTCCCCCTCGTGATATGTTATAAAGGTCTAAATTTCACTTATTTTATGTTGTGGATTCTTTTGTTTTACTAGGGAGGATTGCCTATGTATGTTGCAACACGCGGTTTATACAGAATGTCTCCTCCAACAATTATCGTACCAAAAGTTATTAAAGAAAGTGTTGAAAAGATCTTTGAAGCACACAGAACAATGGACCAATCAGAGCTTAATCACACTTTGATCGGATTGGATGTTGGTAATGTCTTTTATCATGTTTCTATTAATTCTATTGGACACTCTTTGTTAAATCAAGGTAACATATCGTTACATTTGTAGGGGAAGAATACTACTTGAGAAAAGATTTGAAAGTAAAAGCATTTAAGACGTACCACGTCATACCAAGTCAGGCTAGTTTTACTTTACTTATCACTGGACTATTTCTTTATACTACGTAATACAAGAAATGTGAAGTATAAAAGTAGTGTGATGTTAATTAGCTTCTTATGTGCCTTGTAACAGGGTTATGTAGTCTATTCTGTGAAACAAAAGCTTAAGCCCGAATATGTTGGACTTAAAGGGGATGAAATCAAGAAGTTGAAGTTTTCAGGTGTGGAGGTTTGTCTTCCCAATTTTAGCTATTAAATACGGATTACTATATATGCTAGAAAGCACAAGCTAATGCAATGCATTTGTATTTTGGCAGATAACAAACACGACAACATCACCTGAAGTAGCTTTTACCGGAGACACTACATCTGACTTTATCGTTGATGATAATAATACTGATGTATTAAAGGCAAAGGTTCTCATTATGGAGGTAACACTAGTGTGACGCTATATAGTTTGCTAATATCAATTAATCTATTTCTCATTTTTTAGTAATTGAATCCATGTTTTTTTCACTATGCAGAGCACGTATGTGGAGAATTCTATGACTCTGGAGAATGCTAGAGACTATGGACACACACACTTGTCTGAGGTAAGATACTGTTGTTTATGTAGATACAAACTCATGATGAGTTCATGACTGTCAGTTTACATGACAATTTTGTGGTCATTTGTTTTGGTAAATCAGATAATCAGTCATGCAAGCAGATTTGAGAATAAAGCAATACTATTGATCCACTTTTCAGCTCGGTATCACTTGGATGTAAGTTTTATCATCCCAGGAAAATAAAGCACTTTTGTGGCTGCACTTTTGAGCTAATATTTCCTTGTATCAATCAGGTCATAAAAGAAGCTGTTTCTGCATTGACTCCACCTTTGGCTGGCCGTGTTTTCGCGCTAACAGAGGGCTTCTAGGATATTGATGTTGTGTTCTGCTTTCGTGTAGTTTAGCTGTGTTGCGTTTTACTTCCGATTCATCTTTTCTATATTCATTTTGTTCCAATATATGCTAGTAAGTTTGTTGGGTTCATACAATAGGAATTTTGTACTTGATTATGTTTTCTTCCGATACGATCGTAAAACTTCATATTTTCTTGTTCCACTCATACTCTTTATTTGTGTGATCGAATACACCATTCGTCACAATATCCAACAAATAATGATGCAAATTCTACGCTCTGTCTAGACCAACGAATTGTTATTATTGTTGACATATACCAATATGACTGGCTACATTTTCCAGCTTGTTTGTTTTATTTTTTTTATTCCACATCCACCCTCAACCATTTCTACCTCCATCAACACTTTTTAGGAAAATTTTTGTATCTTTTATATAAGAAAATTTTTTTTTGTAGCTTTTTAAATATTTTTTAGATACTTTTTTAGGAAATTTTTTTTTTTAAAACCGGTTTGCTTTTTAGGAAAATTTTTTTTGTAAATTTTTAATATTATTTTTTTTCTTTTTTCGAATAAAGTAATTTTTTTTCAAAATTAAAAAAAATGCAATTTTATTAGAACTTAATTTTGTAAAAACAATTTACCATTTTTTTGTACTTTTGAAATTTAAAAAATTTTTTTTTCATTTTTTTTCGGTTAAAAAATTTAATTTTTTTACAACTTTTTTTAAACAAAATTGTACTTTTTAAAATCTTAATTAAAATTTTTTTTTTAAATAATCGAATTTTTTTTCTTACGGAATTATTTTTAAAGTTAAGAAAATTTTAAAAAATTAAAACATTTTTACCGTTTTCTTCGAAAAAATAAAAACATTTTTTTAAAAAATTTTAAAAGTTAAAACAGTTTTTTAAAGTTAAGAAAAATCTAAAATATAAAAAAAACTAAACGTTTTCCTTTGAAAAAAATAAAAAAATTCAAAATTTTTTTAACGATTTTATACAATTTTACGTTTTAAAAAGTACGAAATATTTTTTTAAAGTTTTGCAAAAAAATTCTAAATTTAGTACACGTACCATATGGGTACATTTGAAAGTTCGTTGGTCTAGGCATGACGAAAATTAGTTTGTTGGTCAAGTCGGGACAATTTTGAAAGTTTATAGGTATTTTATGGCTTTTACTCTTAATTAATTTATAAAATAAAAAAAAACCGGTCCAGCGTGGAAGGTAACTGCCACGTGTCAGTCAAAATTTATGATATGGGTGATATTAGAACAATATTTGAAAGTTCGTTGGTGTAGGTAGGACGAAATTTAGTTCATTGGTGAAGTCGGAACAATTTTGAAACTTCGTAGGTATTTTATGACATTGACCCTTTCTTGTTCCACTCATACTCTTTATTTGTGTGATCGAATACACCATTCGTCACAATATCCAACAAATAATGATGCAAATTCTATAGCTAGGTATAATAATCACCAGACCACTACATTGATAGTTACAAGCGTGGTGATGAACCAATCAACAAACTCATATTATACAAACTACAACATTTGTGATAGTTTTGTATCTCACAACTGCTATAGTACTTTGGATTTTTATTATTATTATCAATGAACAGTAGATTTATTATTAGATTAATCACATTATCTAGGTTTAATTGTACGTGTCTCTAAACTAGCACAAGATGAATGACTCATCCTCCAACCTCTTTCTCCACCTCCAACCTAAATCATATCAGTCTCACATATCTCACCTTCAACCTCTCATCTCCATTTTCCCAAAGCTTCCAAACTCTTACCACCAAAAAAATCATGTTCCTTCAATCAGTCTCACATAAAAAAATCAAGAAAACAAGTGAAGAAGATTGTTGGTGTGATTAACTGCCATTATTTAATTTGAAGATTCAAACCATCCTTAATCTATTTTGTAAGTTTTTAAACCTTAGTTTTGATATTATCATTAGGGTTTTTTTCAGGAAATGTGACCATCAACTGATTGCAAGATATATTACTTGGTGATTGTGATATTTTAGGGGGGATCTTGGATTGTTATATCCTCCTGTGCTTTATATTCGTTTGATTCAATTGCTAAGTCATACTCTTTTTTGTATACATGTGTTTGGGAAAAAGCATTCGGAGATGTTTGGGATTGGTTATCACGATGAAAGATGATGACTTCAATCAGGTATACAAAAATTGTTGTTTTTTTTAGGTATTTTTTTAGTGTGATTATGTATATGGGTTTTAAGTTTAGTTGCATATTAGCTAAAAAAATTGAAGCTTTATTAAAATCTTGGATCAGTTTGAGATGCAAATGTGGTTACGGTCTTGGCAAACACATTTTAACGACAGTTTAATTGAGGTTTGTTCCTAATGGCCGAACTTTAATTGAATTTTGTTCCTAATGACTGCCATTAAAATTGATGCAGCTGGAGCGAGACTTACTGGACCAAGAATGGCTAGAAAGACATGATATTATCTATCAAATTTTGCTTGGCCAACAACTTTGCTTTAGTTAGCGGATATTATCGATAGCAAATGGACAATTACTGTTAAAAGGTTTGTTATTTTTACATTTTTTATCTCCCTATTTTTCAAATTAAGTTTGTTCTTCGACTTTTGGTTAAGCAGCGCGTAATTTAGTCTACTTGCTGATATTCCTGCTTACTATGTGGCTACGGGTGCTAATCTAATGCAATGTGCATAGTTGTTTCTTGCTATCTTTTAAAGTCTGCTGCGTGGTCTTCTATGTTATTCTTGCAGCACTATGTAATATGTATAAGTTGTGTGCGTACTGTTGTTTTCGTAAGTGTCTTGGTCTTTTGCTGGCAAGCGCAAAATAATAAGATTTTACCTCACAGGTGTCGGTTATCTTTATGAGGGAGCCTAAGGGCGAGGCCTGTTTTACCAGCCGTAGTCGATTGGTGGGTGCTATATTGCCCTATGGCACAAAATGCTCGAGTGAGTTCACTCAAAATGTACATGAACTGATAAGCTGCTATAGGGGGTGGTTGTGTTAGCTTATTTAGTGGGCTTATGAGCTTTAGGAAACGCAAAACATGAAAGAAAATAATGGACTTGGTTATCTGTAGTTATACCTATTGTTAGGCAGAACGCACAACCACAAGTATACAAAGAGCTAACGTGATGTAGTCGACAATTGGTCCTATGTGACGACTTTTCTTATTCAGGGGACTTTATTATCGAGGGTACTCAACATACAAACTGATGTTAAGCTCCATTAGTACTTATTGTAATAATTAGTAGGGTAGCAGCTTTTCTACTTGGTGCAAGTTAAGTAGGGTAGTAGCTTTTCTACAAACTCTAAACTTATGCCTATGAGATGCATTCGGGACAAGGACATTTTAAGGTGCTGATGATGTCATATTTGCTGAAATACAATCTGCTGCCCAAGTACCTGGAAGCAACCTCACACCACCAGCACTTCTACAACTTGCTAAAACAAGAAAGTTATCAATTTAGCGATCCGAACATAGAAACTATATTCTTTGTTTGTTTTCTGTTCTATCGGCAGCTGTAAAATGTATCTACCTTATTTATCATTCTTCTTTCCTTTTTGCAGCCAAGCATTGTTGCAAAAGCGGTACTTTTTTCACTCTCACAGAGCTCATGTTACCAGTTACTCTTTATTATCGGAATTGTACACTTTTAGCGATGTTTTTTATAGCTTTATTGGCATTAAATAACTATACAATTTGCCATTTAGTACATGAATCTGATTTTTGTACATATACTCTTTTTTAGCCAATGGCATTGGAACAACTGATGGCTGAAGGAGACAGCAAAGACAAAGTCGATGATGACGTTGTTGATCTTGAAGACTGAAGAGTATGTTCTGTCACTCTTTACCTTACTGACTCATTATTAAATTACAAATAACAAATATTGACATTTACTTATGATATATTTCAGATGCTTGATGACTTTCTAGATGTTATTCAAGATGAGAAGCACATGAAATCGGAGACGAGCCCATGAAATGGCCACACAATGACCAAAATTCAGTTGGAAAGGTATGTTTATTTGTATCGTTATATGTTTATAGTTTAAAGTGTGAACTCTCGGCATTACAGATTTTAACCGAAGTTTAAGAACTCTTTTAGGCCACCGCCTATTTATGTGCCAACGGCTAAGGGAAAATTATCTCAAAAGGAAACAAGTCAAAACACTTTCATTCAGAAAATTGATATTGTGTTTTATTGGGAAATAATATGAATCTACAAATGGAAATAATCATTAGTCTTAAAATAATGATTAACAGACCATTACAAAAACTAAATATATGTTACCTCCTTTATATTCTCGATCACACTCCCAACTCCACCATTCATCTTTGTAGATGATTGAATAACACCTATAAAACAGAATTAAATTATGTGTTCAGAATTTATCCGCATATTCTAAATTGTGTATTGTGAAGGGATTAGTTAAGAACATGTCAGACTTAAAGGGCGTTTGGATTTGCACTTTAGAACCCATTTTATAAAAAAAAAATTGCTTATAACTTACTTGTGGTTCATCAACTGCAGGATGCTGATAAATCAGAAACCTTTTTCGATGCACGTGACGAATGATCATAGCACGCTTATATGCAGCTGCATACACCGATGATATCAACACGGCTATACACTTCATTGACAGCATAGCCAGACCTTGGACAACTCTAATGGCTGTTGGCTTCGATTACGGTGCTCACATGTTCACCAAATATCTCGCTGAGGGCGGAGGGGATACCAACTCATATGGATGCCACTTATTTATATTGTTTCATACTCTTGCAATTGGATATGTTGTAACGACAACAAGATCAGTGAAGTTGGACCTGAGAATGAAGGCATTACGAGTTATGGACACGAAAAGATCCACGAAAATGATGGTTGCTCACCACCATCATTTAAATCTTTTGTGAGTCCTTCTCTTGAACCAATTTTCTCTCTATATTTTCTTGCGTTCAGGTCCTATGTGTTTGCGAATTCATGTTTTCTTTATATTACATTTTTGCGAATATCTTGATTGTTTAAAAATGATTAATAATGATAATTACTCTCTTTTTATAATACAATAAACAAGTTCGAAGATACGTCCGCCTTAATGATCAAAATGCGATCACCTACTAATCCCAATCGTACAATTTGTACGATCATTGGCCAAAAGTTTTCATCCGCTTTTGAAAGTTAAAAAGATAGAACCATGTTTTCAGAAGTTACGCTCTCTTGACAGAAGTTTGTTATGATTTCCGGCTAATGTGAAAACAGTTTTTTATACAACAATAAAAGTTGTTCTGATGATTTAGCCCGAAAAGAAGATGATAATGTGCCCACTTTTGCTTTCTATCTCGATGAAAAATAGATGTATTGTGCCAAATATGAAGTAGATCGAACGTGTTTGTAAGCTCATATGTGTACTGTTTATGTTTACAACATTTGGTATTTATTTTGTTATATGCAGGAGAAGGGCTACCAGTTAATTGATAAAGCTGGCCAAAGTCAAAAGTAAATACTTCTAAATTCTATATTCCAACCAATGATGTGACACAAATATTATATATCTTTTAATACTTTTTGAATAATCCAAACAAATTCCATCTAAGTTGTTATTAAACATCCACAATGTTTGACTCAAAATATTACAACGCAGGCTGGACAACAGATGAAGGCAGGTGCAGAAGGAGCTGATGCTGCAGCCAAGGATGCCACTGGCTTTGAAAAAATGAATTTTGAGGGACCATTTATCAACCATCATAATATTAATTAATTCTACCAAACATAAGTACATAGACTGTAGAGTATCTTAACCCAATGTGAGAATTGTGTACTTTCATATGTATGTCATGCTTTTTATTTGGAGGATCTGAACTTGGTGAAATTCTATTCGTATTGCTCATGCATTGCTATCTATACCTTATGATGTTAATCAACTAATGAACTTATTTGAAGTGACTTTTCTTCTCTATTTATAGGCATTGACAAAATACGTCGCAGCGAAGTGCGGGTTATCAAAACTTGTTTTTAACAAATTTAATACACTCAAATTATACTTTTATTTAAATTGGAAAAAAACGTTACATTAATAATTGAAAACTTAAACTACAATAAACTTTTAGGAATTTAAAACATAATATAATAATCAAAATAATATTTCTTCATAATATTCTGCTTTAGCTCTAGCGCTTTTCACATTTTATTCCGGTCAAATGATCATCGAGAGAAAAATAGAACATTATGCCATCTTGTTTATGTTTTTCTTATCAGAATTTGAACATTTGTTGTAGTAGTTCGTACTTCTTTTGCTTCATCTCAAGTTTCTTTTGCTTCCTCTCGACATACGCATCACTTTTTTTATTGTTTTGATGGAAAAAAAATAGTGGCGTTTGCCCATTCTTTCACCAACAACCTCATAAAACCTTCACCCCCACTAGCTGACGATGATGCCGCCTTCTACTTGGCTTTGTTCCTTGCCATTGGTCGAACCCATCCTTCTAGCTGACGATGACACCGATGATGTCGCTTTCTATTAGCTGAAGATGACACCGATGATACTGCCTTCTAGCTGACAAACCCATCATTGACACGACACAATTTCTTCGGCCACTGGTTTCTAAACGTTTTTTAACGACTTCTTCTTTAGGGGAGGGGCTTCTTCGATGAGAGAGTCGTCATCAACGAATTTAGTAGGAGAATAATCTTGTTGTTTGGAACTTGGAAAATGATCAAAATCCTTAATATTGATGGATAAATGGGAGAAATAGGTTGAGATTAGTTCAGAGATGGTGATGAAGAATCATCGAACATTTGTGGCGATGTAGGATCGTGGTACATTCGTGGTTAGTACATATTTTGTTGTGATTGGTATATTTGTGGTTGATACATAGTTTGTTGTTGTGAGCCGTACAAAAGTTGGAGCTCAAAATTAATCGGTGGAGTGACCGAATTAGAAATTGAAATTGGCGAAATTTTTTGCAGTGACCCATTGGGGAATGTGTAATCTCAAAATGATCATGACATTATTTTTTTTTCGATATGACCTTCTAGATCGCGCAGCATGGTGAGTGATCTACTTTTGGACACGTGTCACCGTATTATTCGTTTGGGAGGAAATTAAAAAAAAAATTGTAAATCGCGCATGATTTTGTTCGATCTATCCAAAAAATGTCAGAAAGCTTTTTGTGTGCAAATGTAGATCGCGCATGTGGTTTGGCGATTTACTTTTTTTGTTTTTTAGGGTTTTGCAGATGAATAGTAACGCACAGTATGATGGAATGATATATCACTGCAATAGTTTGTCACTTATGAATTTGAATACGGACAATATGCTTATATAGTGATAGTATGTGTTTCTCTTAATTTAGTTCAAAAGAAACAGAAGCTGAAGTTTGTTTGAAGATTTCATTGTTTGAGGTTTTTCATTGTTTATTGTTACCGTTTGCGGGTAGATCAAAGTTGGTGTTGGTGCGGTATTTTTTTAAAGGGTTTTTGTTGTTGGTGATTTCGTGGCTTACTTGTTTATTATAAGATGGATTTGAGTGATTCGAGGTATAATATTTTTATTTTGTATCATTTGACAATTTTATTATCTGATATATATATGTGTAGTAATATATGATTATTTATCTATTTGTTTATTTAGGTACCCCCTCCGGTACACCGTGTTCTTGTTACCTGTATAAGTAAGATAAAGATGCGTTAACAACAAAAAACAAAAATTTGAGTGCACTGATCGGGAAGCACTCTTTTGACAATCCTGTTTTGGTTGGGTATCAGATCAAACTGATTTATAGAGAATTGTATATTAATACATTTTATGTTAGGGCGGAAAATTGATGATGAAAATGATGATGATGAAAATGTTCCTTTGTATTACCATATAAATAAAGATTTTAGTATACCAATTGGGAGAGAGGAATTCTGCCTAGTAACTGGGTTAAGGTTTGGGGTCCAGAAGAGGCTGAGTATGACATCAAAGAGCGTATTCCTTTTAGGCGATCGAGTGTTTTCCGTCATATTTTAGATGGGCCAACCTATTACAGGCTACTCGACATAGCAAATATGATTATTGTCACTATGTCACTGTCTGCTCAATTCTACCACGACGATGCTGTTATGCCTTTTGTTTCTAGGCATATTGCAGCTTGTTAGATTAGGTGATTGGAGATGTAGACATTTTTTCCTGACTGGATGTTAAGATAAGCTAAATGATAAAGTAGCTTGAATACAAATATCCCTTGGCGGTTCAATGTTGGACCAACATTGTACTCGGTACCAACTTAGGAAATGCCAAACGACAAACGTATGGTCGCCCTATAGTATTGTCGCTCAGCACTCCTACAAAATGAAATGATGTGAAAACGTATTTAATCTTTTATATACTTTGACATTGAAGTATGTCAAAAATAAGTTTATAATTTTTAATTGGCCATTTTTAGTTATATGTATAATGTAAAATAATTGAAACAATGTGTTTTTTTAGACTTGGATATTGGAGTCGTTCCGAGTAACTGCGATTAGGTATTTTGATCGTTACAATCGGTATTCTAGAGTTGCTGCTTGGAGTAAGAAAAAGGGGAAGGGTTTTTTGAGGACACATGTTTTATTCCTTTTTTGAAGTGAGTTTTATTTAGTTTAATAGTTTATTAAGTTGATTATGTTATTTATTTAATAATTAATTTCCTTTTTTTTTAAAGGGAAATATGCCTGTTGCGAGATTGACACCAGACGATAATGAGGCTCGATCGGACTGGTGGATTTTTCTAGTGAGCGCAATCACTTTGACGCTTCTATAGTCAAGTTAACGAGTACCTTTGATTAATCCTCAAAATATGTATGAAATTCCATCCGATATTTACCGAGAGTTCGATGAACAAAAAAGAGAAATTGAACGAAATAAAAAAGAAGTTGATAACATTAGGGAAGAAATGCATAAATTTAGGCAGGAAATGAGTGTTCAGTCGGTGCGACAAGAGAATAAAGAACCGATTATTGTTGAACAACATTATGGGTTGAGCGATTTTAGTCAATTCCAAAGCATGCAGGTAGAGGTGGGCAAAAAAACCGGTTTTCAAACCGGAACCGGTTTGAAACCCGTGGAACCGACCGTCAAAACCGGTATGACCGAACCGGTCCGTTCCTGGTCAAAAAAAACGGCGGTTGAGAACCGGTTCGACCTATTTTGGGGTTTAGGCCGGTTTGACTACCGTTTTTGGAACCGGTTTGTGAACGGTTTTTTGGAACCGAATTTGGAACACCGAACCTGATTTTCTTTTGGATAAAGAGTGGGTTCCCCGGGACTTTACTTTATCGAAGTTTCTTATCCATATAGATTTTCTTGAGGAATAACTGGAATAGAATAAGCAGATTTTCATATTCTATAGAAAAAGATGTTATATTACAACTATTAATCACAACTATCAATCCTCATGACAATCTTTCTTAAGAAACAAAAAAAAACATATCCACCTCAATGCAAGTGAATCCGCCTCTGGCTCAGTCTACTACCTTAAGTGTTGGTTTCATCAAGTGCAACTGCAAATCCGTGAAATCGTACAAACCAGTCGAAATCCGAAGTTGGAAAGTACTACAACATTGTGCCATTATAACCGACGCTCCATAAAAAAGCCAATGCAAGTTCAGCTATTCATATTCTTTGCGTTGGTTCAATACGCCGTTGAATAATCAATAGTAGTCATCCTCATTGGTGAAGACTCAAGGCTCACAGAATCAGAACCCAGAAGCGGGGCAAACGACGATGGGACCGAGATGGGCATAAGTTTTCATTGTAGCAACCTGATTATCTTACGTGAAACAATTTGACGGGTTTGGTGATTCAAAGAGGGTTTACCATTTAACCACTTCGCAACGAACATTCAACGATAAGTGTCCAGAACACCTATGCAACCGTCGGCTACAACTCATGGTAAAGTCTTCTACAAACCCATAAACGAGATGCTATGAAATTATGGTAGCGCTAAACAGAGCAACAATAGATGGATTTTGCTAACCTAAATACTATGGTCGAACTAACCACGGACATAAAAAAAAAACATATCCACCTCAATGGCAAGTGAATCCGCCTCTGGCTCAGCTACTACCGGTGTTGGTTCATCAAGTGCACTGCAAATCCGTGAAATCGTACAAACCAGTCGAAACCAAGAAGTTTGGAAAGACTACAACATGTGCATTATGACCGACGGTCATAAAAAAGCACAATGCAAGTTCTGCTTTCATTTCTTTGCGGTTGGTTCCAATACGACGTTGAAGAATCATATTAGTCATCCTCATTGTGAAGTACTCAAGGCTCAGCAGAATCAGAACCCTGAAGCGGGGCAAACGACGATGGGCCGAGATGGGCAAGTTTTCATGCAAGCTGGTTTAAAGGTCCCCATAGTTAATCAAATGAAAGAGGCTTTCAAACAAATGTTAAAAGATGTTTTCAAATCTGGTGAGAAAAACCGTAGACGGTATATTAAAATTTGTCACGATGCAGAAAAACCTTGTTATTCGCCAAATTGGGACATTGAAACACGATGGAACTCCACTTTTGAAATGTTAAACCCATTACTTGCGGTGTTTCAAAATGCTACGGTTGTTTTGTCGGGGGTTTACTACCCAACATCTCCATTGGTTTTGCAACAGATTTTTTTCATAAGTTGTAAATTATCTGATTTAGAACTTGAGGGGGGGGTGTTGTCAAGTATGGTTAAACCGATTAAGAGAAAACTTAGGAAGTATTTTGAAAACATGCCACCAATAATTACTTGTGCAGCCGCTTTAAATCCATGTTTTAATGTATCTGGGGTAGACTATTTGATTGAAAATATAAGTAGGGACTTGGAGTTTGCCGATGATGGGTTTGCAACTAGGTCCGTAGATTATTTTCATGAATCTTTCCAAGGATTGTATAATATGTATTATACGAAATATGGTAGTCACCAGACTCAATCAACAACTGCTGAGGGTTCTTCATCCCAAAAGAGTCGTGATCCTTTATCTCGTATGGTACACGGTTTAACCCAACATAAACAAAAGAAGGCAAGGGGTGATCCTATAATGTCCTCTGAGTATGAGCAATATATCAAAACAGATTTTGTGAGAGGACTTCAGCCCAAGGACTATGAATCTTATGATGTATTGGGGTTTTGGAAAACAAAGGAAAATCAGTTTCCTGTTCTATCCCGCATGGCCCTGGATATATTAAGTGTCCAAGCTTCTTCGGTAGCATCTGAATCAGCATTTTCAACAAGTGGTAGGATTTTGTCAATCCGAAGAACAAGACTAACTGCAGAGTCTTTAGAGATGTGTATGTGTTTAAAGGACCACTTAGACGCTCATGAGCGTAGACAGCACACAACTCCACTTGAACTGCCCTTGGACGTTGAAGAAGGTGTCTTTAATGACGAGGTGCAAATGAATGAAGCCACTCAACTAACCGATCAAGAAATTGCGTTAGATGCTAGTAGCGACGGCTCTTTTGAAGAACCACCTCGTGATTATATGTTGAGCAGCGGGGCAGAAGATGACGAAACCCAAGATGGAGCTGGAGGGTCTATGTCACACGGACACGGACAATACACATACTACTAGTTTTATTTTGTATTTCGTTTATGTTGTATTTCCTATATGTTGTATTTCCTATATGTTTAAAAAATAAACAGCAACCGTTCTTGTCATCACGACTTCTTTGTATTTCGTTTATGTTGTATTTCCTATATGTTAAAAAAAAAAAAAAAAAAAAAAAAAAAAAAACCAAAACTGACCAAACCGGTTTTACAGGTTAACCGGAACCGAACCGGTTCCAAACCGGCAAACCGGTTCGGCATGAACCGATACCCAAACCGGTTCCAAACCGGTTCAGGTTCGTGCCGAACTGGTTTCGGCTTCCTGTTGACTGAAACTGGTTCCTGTTTGACTCAAACCGAACCGAACTGGTTAACTGATTTGCGCACCTCTACATGCAGGTATAATTTTTGTACATTTAATATAAGGCTTTGTAAGTAAATAATATATTTTTGTATTTATGGGGTTCACAAGGTGGTCCTTCATTCATTCCAGGACATGTAAATAGCTCATATTTCAAATATTGGTATGGGGCCATCGAATTACTAAACCCCCAATTCCGCCCAACCTGTTCATCTGACTGGCAAAGACAGATGCCCCCGCAGTCGGCCACTCAGTTTTGCGAACCCCGATATCTCGTCCGCATCAAAATGCTCGGTTGGGGGGGGGGGGGGGTTCCTTACTAATTCTATTCGTTTGGTCAGGTGCCATCTCATATGGGTAGGCCAAATTTGCAAACCACTATTGAGACGCATCATGATGTTGATGGCATATTTGACCAGGTAATGCTATTTTTATATACGAATATGATTATATAGTAATAACCATCATGAAGTAATAAATTTTTATTAATTGTTGTTTTTTAGAATATTCCGAATCGAGGAAAAAGGGAACAGTTTCCTAGCAAGTATAAACTGACTCCATTCATGGAACAACCTCCTACTACAATTTTACCCAAGCAACGTGTTAATAAAACTAAAAATAAGGGTAAGAAGGCTAATTTATCGCCTTTAAATCTTGGGGGTGCTTTTGAGGATGACAATGTAGAAGAAAATAACGTTACGTTTTTGGGTTCCCAATTTACTGGTAATTTCTTAATGTATGAGAACGTGGACCCTACAAAGGTAATTGCTAATCTTGTATATAAATTAATAAATAAACTAATGAAAGTATGTGTACTAATATTGGTTATTAACTTGGTTGATTAGGTGCGGAGAGGAAATTATGTTAACTTACCGGCCTTTCTAAATGACCCCTATCAGATTTACTTGGATTGTTATATGAAAGGTTATATAGTTTCGGTTAGTTTCTAGCAACAGCTAGTCCCTCATTTCTGTATGGATGACATGCACAGACTTCCATATGACACCCCTATTGGTTGGTTGTCCGGAGAGGTAAGTTTATTTATACAAGTTTAATAAAGGAGTAATTTATATATCCGTTTAGCCAAAAACATCTATTTATTTTGTTACAATGTTTTGAATCAGCACATGAACTCGTGGATGGAGTTATGTATTAGGAGGAGGAATGCAGATGCCAACTGGACAGTGGCCTATACGAGTACAATAAGTGTACATCCGGAAAATAACCGATTTATCATACCGACGGACCAACACGTCATTGGAACATTGGATGGCACCACACGTCCGTATCCAGCCTGGAATGATGTTGATTGGGTACTTATTTCTTTAGTTATCCGTTATAAAACTTTTAATACAACTTATGCATGATTAGTATTTAATTATTTGGTTTTATCTTTGTAGGTGTTTATGCCCATACATGTTGCTGGAAATCATTGGGCCACGGGTGTTATACATTTACCGAATTCTCATTTTTACGTGTTCGACTCCATGTATAATGAGCAAAACAAGGATGTGTTATCGCGACTAATTCAATGTTGGACCCCCGTGGTTAATAACATTTTGGCAGATCGTGGTTGTTTAAATGAAACTAGACCACCCCATAATTTTTAGTATTCATACAATGATGGTTTGGGTATAGATGTCCCTCAACAAACCAACTTCTCAGACTGTGGAGTCATCACATGTTGGTTAATCTCTCGTTTGTGTGCAGAAATAAGGCAAGTTGTGCATGGTAATTTCCTATTTGATATAGCTATTTGTGCAAGTATTTTACGATTAAGAAGCAAATGTCTCTTGTACAGATCATTTATTAATCTACTATAACTATAGCATGCCCCCCTTTCACGAATTGCTGCATTTATTCGAGTGATCAACAAACGACGAAAATTTATTTTTTGCTTATCCCTATCCCGATGAGCCGAAACCAAAGCTCTTATTTTTTGTTGAGTAATAGTTCGAGTAAGTCTTGAATGAGCCCCCCGAAAGCTTGATGCAAATAAACGAATTTTTGTTCTACGTCTCCGAGCGATATATCCCCGTCTAATTCTGGTCATTGAATAAATGAAACTTTAACGAATAACTAATAGATTTCCTTTCTTTCAGTTATTCTTTTGCCCCTTTCCTAGTATATTAATAACAAAACGGATTTTTCCAATGTATAAACTAAAAATTCCAATGGCTTTGGCTACTATAACCTTCCCAACCACGATTTTTTCTTTTTTCTAGGCATTTCACCTCGAAATACGAAATTGTACTTAAAAAATAGCAATGATAAAGAAATAGTGGATTCCATCGTTTCTATGGTTACTTCTTAAACGGTGAGGTCTTCTCTATACACCGGAGCCTTTACTTCATTTAATCAATGTTATTGCTAACTTGTATAGTTCACATTCTTCGGCTCTACCCATGAATTATCCAGTAATAGGTCTTTCACAACGAGCTCTACCTATACAGTAACGGTATTTAATTATGAAAGTTGGCTGGGTAGCTGACCCTGTTAGTCCGTTCTTGCAAGAGGCGTCTAGGTTAACTAAGATTTCCTCCGCTTAATGGATAACCATTTGCTACCAATGGAGAATTGCTTCTCATCTTGAATTGAGGTGAGTGGTTTTACACCAATAGAAACCATAAATTTCATACACAATAAAAGGGATATCATCCATTTTCTTATTTTTAGATAGGAAATGTAGTTTGTTTTTCCGTTCTATCCTATTTGATCATTGATATTTGAACATTGTCCTCTTTCCTTTGTTCTAGTTCATGATCTGAACGAGTCGCACATACACCCTAGTACATGTTCCTCGACGCTGAGGGCATCCCCGAAGCGCGGGGGATTTTGTGACATTTCTAATTGGCTGTCTTGTATTTCTAATAAGTTGTTTAATCGTTGGCATGTTGAATCATATACATAATGGACTGGTTTAGATCAATCCTAACCGGATGATTATGAATTACAATAGTAAATAAAAATCATAGAATATTAAACTCGGCAGGGTGAATTTTAAATCACGACTTGACGTGAAATTGAAATAAAGGCTATTCTCATTCAACCGCTACAAGATCAACAATTCCATAAGCTTGGGCTTCTGTTGCTGACATAAAAACATCTCTTTCCATGTCTTCGGATACAACCCATAAAGGTTTGCCCGTTCTTTGTACATAAACCCTTGTCAGGGTTTCACGTAGTTTCAGCAGTTCTCCCACTTCCAGGATGAATTCTCCCGTTGCTACTTCAGAAAAAGAACCAGCAGGTTGATGGATCATTACCCTGATGATATAAGATAATAAAAAGTTTCTCTATTTGACACGATGAGGGGAAGATAAAAGAAAGATAAAAGAATAACAAGAAAAAAGATAGAATCGAACAACCGTACGGGCATTATGCATTGCATACGGCTCTACAATAAAATTGACCCTTACCTTCAAAAAAATAGGATCGATTAGACCCCGCTCGGTAAATGATCAACTTACCACCCTTCCTTTCGGAGGAATTCAAAAATACTATGATGGCTCCGTTGCTTTATATATTTATTATATTTTTTTGTCTGTGATTTGTCTGTCATTCAGCAATCCCAAAGTTGCTTTTTTGATCAAATAAACTAAGGAAAAAAGAATATATATTTTTTTTTTCGCTCTATACTATAAATATTGTTAAGAGACCTCTGGTGTGAAAAAAAGTTTGTGACGCTGAACTGGACTTCCGATAATAAAATAGGAAATACCTTTTTCTCATATTACTCTCTCGATACATAATCTAATGTTTTGAAAACAGAATTTCTTATATCGAATTCAAAGTGCCATGCTATTATTACTTAATATTCATATTTCATATGGCGAAGGCATAGTCTTCTTTTTTCTCTCAAATAAAAGCCTCATTGGCGCCAAGCGTGAGGGAATGCTAGACGTTTGGTAATTTCTCCTCCTACCAGGATAAAAGATCCCATTGAAGCGGCTGATCCCATGCATATTGTATGTACATCTGGTTGCACAAATTGCATAGTATCATAAAGAGCGACCCCCGGTATTACCCATCCGCCAGGAGAGTTTATAAACAAATACAGATCTTTGGTATCATCCTCGATACTGAGATATATCATAAGACCAATAAGTTGATTTGAGATCTCACTATCAACCTCTTGACCTAAAAAAAGCAATCTTTCTCGATAAAGTCGGTTGATTAGGGTCAAATTTTTTCCCCTCGAAACCGTACAGGCGCCTTTTGACGCATACGGTTCAAAAAAAAATCAATGTGTAGATTCCAATACTTTTTCTTTTTTCATAGCAAGTTCTTTCTAACTTCTAATAAAAGTATTTTCTTTGATTTTTCACTAAATATGAGTTTGTCTTCCTTTCCTTATAATAATAAAATAAAATAATAATATAATGTATAATATATAAAAGAATTCATTAAACTTATCCAATTTACTTTTCATTGATGGATTGTTTCATCGAGATTCAATCCAAATCACGATGTCATTTTCTTGTTCTTAAATGGGCCTCTTTAATCTTTTTAGGTTTATGCTCTACTCCGGGTAAAGATCCGCCCAATTTTGATTTGGACATATAGTACAAATGCTCCCATTACCACTTCTTTTTGTTATTCCTTCTTTTTTCAATTCACGCATTCCATAAAATAGTTGACGGCTTCATGGATATTACTCGATTGATTAACATAAGAGTTTGAAATAACTTCTACTTACAAAAAAAAAAGATTTCTTTAAAAATGGGAATCCTTTATGATATAAAATAGATATTTATACAGTCGAATTTCAGAAGCGCGGTCTTCCTCATGCACACATATGTATCTTCTTGGATGCTAAGCACAAATTTCCAAGTGTAGGAGACATCAATCGAGTTATATGTGCTGAGATTCCGGACTAGGGATGGCAAAAGCACTCGAAACCGATAGGGAAAACCAAAACCCGAACCGATTGGGTCAGGTTCGGGGACGGGTTGGCGGGTTTGGATACGGGTTCGGGTAGAAATATTCTTTTTTTCTCGGGTACGGGTTCGGTTGCGGGT
>BQNB010088124.1:0-27739 GCA_026074375.1 Tanacetum coccineum | reverse complement strand
TACTATAACTTTATTTATGTTATCATCAGTTAGAAATATGCAACATAAAACGGCTTATTGGAATATTTAAATAGCATCTTGAATAATGAGGCACTCAGAGCTCAAATAATATATATATTTCCTCACAGCTCAAAACGACTTTCATGATGTTGCATTAATGTTAAAAAAAACGATTGGCTGAATTATGCGATGGCGCATGTTGAAATGTACAACCTTGACTTTTATATGTCTATCAAAGAAGTTAGTGGCTAATGAACTTTAATTTACCTAATTCTGTCAAAGAAGTTTTTTAGTGGGGGTACTTGAACTCATCCCTCATCTCTCACACACAGACAATGAGCAGCAACAACAAACAACAACAAACAACCGCAGGACCGCACCGACTCCTTACCGGTAGCCACCTTTGAAATACTTTCGGCAGACCTTCTTTTTATTGTTTTGTCACTTTTTTATGTTTTACTTTCGTTTTTCGTCTATTTCTTCGTTTTTAAACTTGCAAGAGAAATCACATGTGATTAAACACTAATTTGAATATTCTAATAAAATCACATGTGATTTAACACTAATCTTTTATATAATAAAAGAATTACATTATTTCGGAGTTTTCTATCAGATTACATCTTATGAGAAAATAAACTCTTATTTAAAATTATTTAGTGATTTAATTTTAAATAAATTATATAGAGTTAAAAGTGTAAATTTATAAATTTACAAGTTTTATTATAACTTTAAAAATTAAACAAATAACCTCTTAAACTTTGTAACTCTAGACTTTAAATTTTAAAATACAACAAACGTAAAATAATTTTTTACTTCTAAACAAAGATTTAATATTATTTAATCACATCCCAAATATACCCGAAGATTTTTTGGTGGATTTTTCATTGTCGGCCTGAAATCATTTTGTACAACCAAAAAGAAAACCACCGAAGCACATAAATTATCGTAAATAAAGATTTACCTATTATCGTAAATAAAGAAGCTCCAAAGTGGAGGTCAATGGTTCGAATACAACAAGGAAAAAATTAATCCTCTTGTGGCCTCAGAGGTTTACTTGAGCCGACCCCGGCTACCTAAAAGGGTAGTTTCACTCGGATTAGTTGGCTCACAATGTCGAATCAAAAAACAGGTAAATCATTAAAAAATATTAATTTCGATAATACTTTATATCTAACTTATAAAACTTAAAAAAATAAAAATTACACATATACTTAGAAAAAAATATAATGTTTAGGTCCAGTGCATGCACGGGCAATATAACTAGTATCGCATGTGTTTAACACTAATATCATATGTGATTTAACATTAATATCACATGTAATTTAACATTAATATCAAATATGATTTTAATATAATATTTAAATTATTGTTTAATTATATTTGATTTTTTTCATGCAAGTTCCAACAACGAATAAAAAAAAGACGAAAAAGCGTAAAAATGAAAGAAAAAAAAGACCTGAAAAAAGCGATTTTTTTTTGTCGAAAGTATATTAATGTTATAGAAAGATAATTAAATCCTCGTCGAGATAGTATATTTTTTTTTTCTCTTAACGATTAACGGTTTAAGATATATTAATATTTTAAAAAAATGATGAAAATGATGGTTAATCCTTTGATATTTTAATAAATTTTGGTATCTCTGTACTTTTTTGATCAAAATTAATCTCTAGTTTTTACTATAAAAGGGAGTTTTACTTGAATTCAACCCTCATCTCTCAGGCACACACTAAAAACACACACAGACACAATGAGCAACAGCAGCAACAACAACGAACAAGCGCTAGACCTCACTGCCTCCTTACCGGTAGCCACCGGAGGTACCGTCGCATCTCATGTCCAAACACTAAATTCTCAAATTTTCTTAATATATAACACTTTGTCTTTTTCTGCAGATTTGGCTATGGAGGACCGTGTTGGACAAGTCAACGCACCTAAAGTTAGTTACAGTTTTTAAATCAGAATTAACGTATTACTTAGTTGTTTATAGTTTCTCAATCTCGTTTTCCATTTATAATTATTGTGTAACATCTTTGGGTTATCATTGCAGGCTGAAGAACTTGAAAACCAGATGGAGCAAGACTATGATGATGGGTGAGTAACTGAGTACTGATAATGCTATTTGTTTGACTTGTTAAAGTCAGATTTGGCTTTGTACTAGATATGCTTGAATCGATGTGACACCATATCTGTTCTACTTGTGTTGCAGTTCAACTACGGTATACCGGGTACACACTTTTTCAGCAGAAAGAAAGCATATTGCACCTGGCAAGGGATTGGGCATTCCAAAAATTAAAGAGCCAGTGACTCCTGGAATTCCATCTCAACCGATTGAAGCTTCTGCAATCACAGATGTCAAACCGGAGAAGAAAATTGATAGCTTCGACATTCCTGCCTCGTCAAGAAAATGACAAGCGATTTAATTATGAATTTATGATGTCTTGAATGTTTCAGTTTGTATTTGTGGATCTTGAATTGATGTTGTAACTTGTTTGTGTTTCAGTTTGGTGGATGATAGATTTGAAACTTTCTGTTTTGTTTTGTTTCTTTCATATAAATACGTAGTTGTGTTTTATTTTGCATTTGGACAAGAACAAGTCAAAAACCCGTGTAACTTTCAAATAACGCAACACCACGTACAATCGGTTTCGACGTTGTTATATATCATTGTTGATCATCTTTGTGATCAATCATCATATGATTACTTTATTTCAGTGTTGCAAAAAAAGTTTAGAAGGCCGATTAATCGCCGCCTAGGCGCTACAAGACCACCAACCTTGCCGATTTTTGTAACTCGTTCGAACAAATAGGTCAACTGTGGTCAACAACGGTCAATTATGGTCAAATTTGACAGAAACGTGCAAATCTTGTAGGAAGTATCCAAAATTCACCGTAAACTTGTTTTGATCACTTATACTAACTGTGTATATCTATTACAAGTTGTTATTTCTAAACATCTTGCGGGAAATACTTAAAACTCGCCGGAAATACCAAAAAATAGCCGGAAATACTCAAAATTTGCCGGAAATGTCAATCCGATTAATCCCGCCTAGACCGATTACAAGCAACAAAGCGATCGACTGTCCGGCTACCGATTCACGATTTTTCAACCTTGCTCTTTTTAGAAAGAAACTTTGAAATGAATTAAAGTATTTGGGATAATAAACCTGTACAAATTAAACATATAAGTGAAATCAAAGAAATCAATTAAGGAGGGTTAATATGGATTTTGATTTGTGCTATAAATACATGGACAAGAACGTAAAAAGAGTTTGATTCCGTGTCTATACATTTTAAATCTTGTGAATTCAAATGTCTATAAATTTTAAAACAATAATCATAATCATCATGATACGACCATGTTAAGGTTGTATCGAGAATAGCACCACTTCAAATGTGTGCAAGCTCCTTAAGAAGAGAAAGAGAAGAACTAGAGGTATTATTTGTTGACAAAACTATGACTTTCATTAATGAATGATTCGGTATATATATTGAATAAAAGATAACTTGTATCACAAGTCGAATACATGATCAATCCTAAAACAATTACATTTTCCTAAATAACGACACACAACGACACTTTCCTAATATGACTCAAACACATATCCTAAACAATTGATAAGTATGATGGTTATCCCAACCCATCACAAACCGCCATCCGCTGCCGTGACCAACACCCTTTTTCCTCTTCCGCCTCCCGCTACCTTAGACGTAACACTTCACCCTTTTTCTTCTTCCGACATCCGCTGCCCAGGGCGTAACATTCCCCACTCCTTCAAAAATCACTTTTCCTTCAAGGTGATACGAAGAATATGCCGATTGGGAGTCCGACATTCGTTCCCATGTGGCTTCCTCCGGTGATCCTTCGACCCCCTGGTACGGTCACCATAGCTTGCAGACTTTTCCGCTCCCCCTCATTCGGTTGAACAAAATTATAGTCGCCCTCATTATCTATGAACCCATGAACAACATCGATACCAATACTCCCCCATTGCTGAAGAGAACGCGGACTTTCATGTTCAACCAAAGAAAAAAGTGTAGAACTATGTCCGTTGCACACTACTTCCTCTGTTGGTTTCACCGGACCTAAAGTTTCTGAATCATCACCATCATTGTTCCCAAAGGTTCGGCGGAAAGTGATGGTTCGATGTTATCTGCTTTGTCAGCGTTTAGAATCGAGAAATAATTTTCCCACTAGTAGTAGCAGATGTTTTCATCTCGGTTCACTTACAGCTCTTCAAGATTTGAGAATTGTATATCTAGTTGACAGCAACCCTCATATATATTACGCCCCTGTAACGAGTTTTTTGCAGCTATTGCATTCTGACATGATTGAAACTAATTAAGTGCTTGAAAACCAGCTGACTTCTGAAAGATGGCGACTTTCTCGACATACCCATGAGGAGATAATACTTGATGCAAAACTTCCACAGTAATAGGGTATAACATGTGACGAATTGTAACCAACAAAATACGATTAGGCTCGTCTCCACGTCCTTGAGTAGTTTGCTGAGGATCTTAAACATGTACCCTTGCGGTGAGGTTGTTTGGTTTGACAATCGCTATGGTGGATCGCTCGTCCTCAAAACAGGCCTCGGCGATACGGGCTAAGGAGAAGGCTTCTCCTAAAGTTGTAGGCCTTGCCCTCAACAGTTCTATTTGTAATGCCAGTTTAAGTCCGGAGTATAAAACGATTTAAGTAAAGATTCAGAGATCCCTGTTATTCGATTTATAAGTATCTCAAGCTCATTATGCTATTCGGCCACCATACCCATTTGCAAGAGCTTAGATAGTGCATCTTCCGCGTCTCGATTGCTGCCGCCCGATGCTATGAACAATACTCCGGCGAACAATAACTCGAAGAATAGTTTAAAAAAAATATTCCGATGAACATTAACTTCGGGCGAACAGTACCTCGTGAACAGTAACTCGTGAATAATATTTTCTTACTGGTGAACATTATATTATGAACAGTAAATCCGATGAATAGTGATCGATGAATAATAAATTTTTTGTAACCCTAATTTGGTAGCCCTCTCAACTAGGACTCTCAATGAAAGCACCAATTGATACGACCCTGTTAAGGGTGTATCGATAGTAACATCACTTCAAGCGTGTGCAAGCTCCTTAAGAAGATAGAGATAATAATTAATGGTATTATTTATTGACAAAACTATAACTTTCATTAATGAATGATTCGGTATATATATACCAAATAAAAGATAACTTGTATCACAAGTCGAATACAAGATAAATCTTAAAACAATGACACTTTCTTAAATAACAACTTACAACAACACTATCCTAATATGACTCAAACACATATCCTAAACAAAAAGTATGATGGTTATCCAACCCATCACGAACCGCCATCCGCTGCCGTGACCAACGCCTTTTTTCCTCTTCCGCCTTCCACTACCTTAGACGTAACACTTCATCCTTTTCCTTCTTCCGACGTCCGCTGCCCGGTGCGTAACACATCATCATGGAGCAGATTCATTTTCAAGATGTCATGCAAATGTTGTAACTGACGTGTTAACCAACTGTATGCCAAATGACACTTGTGCCCTTTGTTTAATATTTTAAAGTATTCAATATTAATTAAAGAGTTAAATACTTAAACGGTCTTTAAACTTTACCGGATTTTGCAGGTATTGTCCTTAAACATTTTTTTTCGATGGGTCATGTCCTTATGTATGCAAAATAGGTCATGTCCAATTTACTAACGACGTTTAAACGATCCGTTAAAAAAACTAACATGATATGGATGCATAATGTAAGAGAATAAAATTGTAATTTTTGTTTTCCCTCACAAAATACATTTAAAAAAATAAACTTTTTATTTTATTTTATTTTATTATACTTAAATTTTGGGCTTCGAATTTTTTTAATACGTGTTTGTATGCTTTTTTACGTCTTTATTTTTTTTTCCTTTTTTTACGTTTTAATAAGTTTTTATATGTTTTCATTATTTTTATACATTTTGTTCGCTTTTATACGTTTTTTTTAGTAATTTATACGATTTTAACGCTTTTATATGATTTTTGAACGTTTTCATCCGTTTTATACGATTTCTTACATTTTTGAACGTTATTATACGTTTTCATCCGTTTATACGATTTTCGTTCGTTTTTATACGTTTTTGAATGTTTTATACGATTTTTTTACCTTTTATACGATTTTTTACGTTTTATATGGTTTTTGTACCTTTTTATATGTATTCATCCGCTTTTTACGTTTTTTGACGTTATTGTACGTTTTCATCCGTTTTTATATGTTTTTGTACGTTTTCATCCGTTTTATACGTTTTTGTTCATTTTTATACGTTATTATACGTTCATTTTTGTAGATTTTGGGTGTTCTTATATTTTTAGGGTTTTTGTATTTCAATTTTGGTTTTTGATTATTGGTTTTCGGTTAGGACCCTTAGAGATGTCGACGCATCTCAGTGATGAGCGGCAACAGATGGTGGCCGGAGCGGTAACCGGTTTAAAGTCGGTTAGAAGAGGCATAGCTGCTTTAATTTTAGGTGATTTTTTTCTAGGATCTCGATTGTCTTTTGAATTTTAAATATTGATTGATTGATATGCATTTTCATTTTTATATTTATGTTGAATATTTTTATATGGCGAAAATGGCTTTTGCGATCGATGATACCTAAAGGGCTGTTTGGGATTGATTTTAAAACAGATTATTGCTTTTTCTGAATGTTTGAGATTGGTTATTCAAATACGATGATTAATTGGGAGTGAGAAAAGTTGTTTTCAAAAAACAATCACTACTACAAAAAAAGACATAGAGCCCTGTTGAAAAGGGGCATAGATCCCGGTTTTGGTGAGGGGCTCAAAGGAAAGGGAACTCTATTTGAAAAGCAAATAGAGCCCGGTTTGAAAAACGTGCTCTATTATGAGTTATAGAGCCCGGTTTTCCATCAAGAAACATGGCTCTGTGTGAAAAAAAAAATTAAAAATCTTTTACGTTGCAACTTTTCAGCCATTCCATCAATTTTATTTATCAAAATGAACATAGTATTGATTTGAATTAAGAAGATTCATTAGATTACAACTTACATTGTGTTGATACACTGGGATTACTACTCCCTGCAAATAACACAATTGAAAAAGCTACAAGCTGACTTAATTGACGGTGGTGGCGGTGGTGGTGTGTGACAGTGGTTAAGTTGTCAAACCTTGGTGGTGGTGTGTGACAGTGGTGAAACTAAGTAAGGTTGAGGGCAAGCCTTGGTGGTAGCTAGGTTTTGTAAATAGGAAAGATGGAAAATAGTCAGTTTTGTGAGGAATGAAATTTTGGAGAGGGAAATGTCGTGCCTCTTTAGAATTTGGGATTTGATGTTATTTTGTGAACCGCCCAAGTTTTGTGAGGAATGAAAGTTTGAGGTGGGAATAGAGCCCATTTTGTACAAGGGAACATGGCTTTAACTGTTTTGCCATAATCCCCGGTGTTTCTAGTGAAAACATGGCTCTATGATAAGAATAGAGCCTGATTTTGAAATAAAAAAATGGGGCTCTAAGAGATTTTCACATAAAGCCCGATTCTTGATGGGAAAACATGGCTCTATGCCTGTTTAAAAAGGGCAAAATCTCTTTAGAGCCTGTTTTTCACAAAAACCGGGCTCTATTAAAGGGGCTCTATGTCCATTTGTGTAGTAGTGAATTGCTTATTTCAAAATATAGATAGTTATATTAGGGGTGGCAATTTCTGAACCGACACGAAACCCGACCTGAAACCGACACGAAAATTAACAGGTTTGGGTTGAATCTAAATATGTTTGGGTTAGGTTTGGGTCGACATATCTAACCCATTTATTAAACAGGTCAGGTTCGGGTTGAGAATAAATTAATCAGGTCGACCCGCCAACCCGTTTAAGATTTTTTCTTAAATTTAAAATTATTTATATTTTATTATATTGGTTGAATAGGTTAAACGGGTCGACCCACAAACCTATTTAACATGTTTAATCCGTGTAATGTGCCAAGTTTTATATATAAAATGGGTTAAATGGGTCAACCCGAAACCCGTTTAACCTATTAAACCCGTATAGCCTATTTAACCCACCAACCCAAGTATATATACGGGTTAAATGGGTCAGGTTCGGGGTATGTGTAAACAGGTTAGGGTTGACATAGCTGACCCAATTATTTAAATGGGTCAGGTTCGGGTTGGAGTTTTCTGACCCGCCAACTTGTTAACCCGAACCCGCCAACCCGAACCCGACACGAATTGCCACCCCTGAGTTATATGTGTAGATTTTACCCGAATAATAAACACCCCTACCAGGAACTACTAATTTAATTCTCTAGAGTAATGGACAATTAGCAAAACATTGTAACGACAAAAAATGGTTCAGTTGACTAGGCACATGCTGATCGAAAGTACACGTCGTCTCAAGTATTATTAAGTTAAATAAATTTAGTATGATGTCACTGATAATTATATTTTATTCAAATAACTAGTAAGAAAGGTCCATCTAGTTAAAAATGACATAAACATAAACTTTTTTTAATAGTATT
This sequence comes from Tanacetum coccineum, assembly GCA_026074375.1. Classification (NCBI taxonomy): domain Eukaryota; kingdom Viridiplantae; phylum Streptophyta; class Magnoliopsida; order Asterales; family Asteraceae; genus Tanacetum; species Tanacetum coccineum. Next base: position 19,211 of record BQNB010088124.1, on the reverse strand, counting down.
AATAGATAACTAAATGTATACTTCAGTTGGCGTGCATATATTTTGAGTGTTATCTATAGTGTAAGGTTGGACGGTATAGAAAGTGTAAGGAATCTCGATTCACGATCTCGAAAGGTCGGAGAAGTTCAAAGTATGAATAAGCTGTAATAGAGAGGAGAGAGAGCTTTTCTTAATTTTCAAGGTTTTATTAAGTGTAAAATGAAAGTAAAATACAATTTTAAGCTTCATCTGTCTAATGTTAATTAGAGGCGTATTTATAGACTTAACACAAGGGCACTTTGGGCTAATTACATTTCTAGCCCTTGTGTTATAACTCAATATTAAACTAGTATAATACCTATAAAAACACCGCATATTTAATCTTAACAATCTTCCTTCAATGTGGCGGCATATAAGATTACTTATAATGTATCTTACAAGTACAAATATTAGTAAAAGCATTCTAAAGCGAAAAATATCTGCAGTTTGCTTTGTCTTCAACACGTACTTCAGCTTGGATCATTTCTTCACTTGTAGAAAATACAATGCAATTTGTATAAACTGGGTTGACTTTCCCCTAGTTCATACTGCATGTCTTGAAGCAGTTCATCTACTTTGTTTTATCGAAGTTTTTGAATTAGCTTCCTCCCCAAACAGACAACCATTTGAAGTAAATATGAAACTTCGATGCAGTTGACATACCTTCTAACTATAGTAGTTTAAGCTCGCAGCGGAAGTTGTAGAAAATGAAGTAAACCACACTTGGCAGCAAATCCGACTTCTTCATTGCGGATAAGTAGCTTGTCCGTTCAGGGGAACATGCAAGACATCAACAAGATCTTCTCACGTATGCACATACTTCACCCAAACAATCCATAGAAGTTGAAACTATAACCCCCAAGTCAATCAATTCTCGGATGTTGTGTACATCAAAGTTAACTAATTCCCGAATGTACACATTTCTTCCCCCTGATTGTTGCAATCTGTTGTAATATACAATCGAAAGAAAAGATGTCTGAAGAAAGATGAAGAAGCATAAGACTAGGACGCATCTCTTCCCCCTGATTATAATTGATGACCATTAAACATAATCATAACATGTATACGCTCGAATATTCGATAATATGATCATGTGTGAAGTATCATAAATATGGTTAATCTTGAAAATATCCTGTAAGAATCAACTGCCGATATAAAACCTTTATTCGTTTCTCTCTGACTAATTCAATTCCAACCTCGTATTCTGTCGGCTATCTGTAATGACCATTGATGGAGAAAACTCAGTATTACAAACTTGATGCTGAAGTAGAATACCCCAAATTTGTGACTTATGTCTTGTACTATCCATGATAAAGAACGGTGTAGAAAATTCGCGTTGCACCTTGCCGAATCTCTAAGTACCCCTTGACTATTCCACTACTGAATGTGGTGATAGCTCACCCCGTGAGTCTTTAAGAACCAACTTTTGCGTTTATAGATCTCACACAAATAACTAGATTAGCCAAGACTTCATCATAACCGGTTATTAGCTCAAACAAGTTATCTTGGAAAGTCATCATCTAACCAACCCCGACTTTTAAGATAAAATAAGTACACGCATCTATGAAATTCCACTTCAACATCAAATGAATGATAACGAATCATCCTCGTATACAATTCTTGCGGTTAAATCCCAAGACTAGCCTTTTTAACGGTTTTTGTGAATCTTTGATAAGGATCGTTTTAAGTAATAAGTCACAATAGTTCAGCCTTATTATTAAAATTCGCAATCCAATCTACAATTTACAGCCTAATTTTGTAGCCCAAGTAATAGAGATGCACACTTTCAGCCCATTAAAAAACTCGGATAACAGCCTATTATCAGCCCATTCTAAATTCAATAAGCCTAACCTTAGTATCTTACTCCATAACCCTAAAATACATCATCACATAAGACACACCCCCTTTTCATTATCTCTTGCAGTCAAAACTCAAAACCCTAAGACACACTCCTTAAAATATCCGGCCTCATCTCTTATCTTACAAATCCAAATCTCAAGTCTCAAATCTTGATTACACAACTCAAATCACTGATATTTTCTCATATCACTTTTCATCTACACAAAGCAAATCCATCTATCTGTTTCAAGCTATACGAAACCACAACTTACTTTATTTCGTTGGTACAATCCCACAAAGAACCAAAAGATTTCGGCTTCAATGATCCTTTAAGGGTCTCAGGTACGTGTTTTCGTTTCGTGGTTTTTTCCTTTTCCATACTAAAACAAAGAATGACAAGAACAATCTTGTTCTTGTTGTTACTTGATAACTTTCAATAGAATAGATGAAGTTTGCTTCACAAATTATATGAACCAATAATCACTTCACTTCCATAATAAGCACAAGAAATAAGAAGAGTTTTAGAGAGAAGTTAGAGATAGAAATAAATAAGAGAGAAGAAGAGAGGTGGATTGCTTCAAGTGTGTAAAACAATATAAATCTAACAAATGACCGAGATTCTTTGTTCCAATTAAAAAGAAGGGAGTATTGATAACCAAATCAATTGTCGGCATTAAAAGGAATAGATAGCCGATGGTTATTAGCTTAAGTATGCTTAAGCACTGATTAGTTTTGGCTTTAGTCCACAACACGTACAATATTAGATTAAGAAACGAGCTCGTTTCCCGTTCTAGCCTATTACAACATAAATCTAATAAATGACCGAGATTCTTTGTTCGACTCAATGTTTTAAGGCTGTCAATCTCCCTCGAAGCGAGGTCTTTAAATTCTTCGTCTTTGAGCTTTTTGAGTCTTGGTCTTGGTCTTTATCTTTGTTGTAGGTATTAAGTGAAGATATATCAAATCTCATAATATGGGATTTGATATTAGTCTATTATTTAAATTACATATTTATGTGCGGAGAATATCATATCTTATATTTTATGATTTGATATTGTTTTATTATTTATTACTTATGAATCAAAATCTGAAAGTGCTTATTGTCTAACCTAAACTTCTTGTATAAATACCCCTTTTTGGGTGATCAGTGAGACACAGAAAATAAGAGATTTATCATGGTACCGGAGCCTTGATACAATCCCTAAAAAAACAAAGAAATTGTCGATTAAAAAATATGAACACACAGAAGAGACCGATCACACGAGGCATTGGCATCAACAATGGAATGAATGATACTACTGTTATCCCGCTTCCAGGTCTAAACCCAAAACAATGGGAAACGCTACTCCAAATGTTAAAGAACATCAGTTCTAATCGTAAAAAATGAATGGTAAGTATTTTTGGATTATTGACTCAGGCGCATCACACCATATGACAGGTATATTAGAAGACCTCTCCAACTTAAATGAGATAGTCCAGTCGCTTGTCGAGTTACCTAATGGCAATATAGCTATGGCTATAAAAGAAGGAGATGTTTGTTTCGATAATGGTTTTGTGTTAAGAAATGTTTTATATGTACTTGGGTTAACTTGCAATTTGCTTTCTGTCCCACAACTGTTAGATGAAGGAAATTGTATAGTTCAGTTTGCACCGAACATATGTGTTATACAGTTCTTCACTTTCAGAGGACGTGATTGTGCGGGTTGAAAGAAGGATGGTGTACAAATTTACTTCCAGAGAATGCCGCCGAATAGACTTTCAAGACAACAACAACCCTTCCTTTTGATCTTTGGCACAAACGGTTAGGTCATCCCTCGCTAGAATTTAAAGCTTCTTCCTCAGGTAAACCTAAATAAAAAGGATAAAGAATTAAGTCAAAGTTGTGATGTGTGTCATCGTGCAAAACAATCTCGTGAAAATTTCCGTTAGTGAAAATAAAATACGTCTATATTTAGCTTATTCCATTATGATTTTGTGAGACCATATAAAAACAACCTCTTCTTGTGGTGGCAGTCATATTCTTAACAATTGTTGATGATTTTTTCTCTCTCTTTTGGGTGTATTTCTTGCACACAAGTCGAAGTTTTTAGAAAGAGCAGGAAGATGTTTTAAGATATGGTTAAAAACAAGTTAACAAACTAAGTAAAATTGTTACAAGGGATAATGGAACCGAATTTTACTTGTTTGAAACACTTTTTCTTCTGATGAAGGGATCATATTTCAAACATCAATGAGTGGGTACAGCTCAACCAAATGCGAGGTTGAACGAAAACATCACATAGTCTTAAATTGTTGCTCGTGCACAAGATACTAAAGTTCTCTCCTATTGAGTTCGGGCGAGTGTATTTGACTGCGCGCCTACTTATTAACCGTAATCCTTCCCGCATCTTAAAAGGAAAAACTCCCATACACAGTTAGCTTTCAACAATGTTAGAACCATCCATATAATCACTTTCCTACTTTCGTTTGATTGTGTTTACGCTCAATACAAAAACAGGGGACAAGTTTGCAAGTCGTAGTCGAAAATGTATTTTTGTTGGGTATCCGTATGGGCAAAAAGGTTGGAGGTTATTCGACTTAGAAAAGTTGGAATTTTTTGTGGGTTGATTTTTTAGAACATATATTTCCGTATGATACAGAACCTATAGTCCCAAGTGTCAATGATAATCAATATAATGACACTGGGCTACATGAAGAGCCCCTTTCCTAAGAAAAGGAGGTAATGAACTCGTGAATGAGGAAACCACGGTTCATGATTAATCCAAACAATGAGAATGAACGGACACATTATCATCACCACAATCACTAAATGTTGAGGAACAAATTCAAGAAGAAAATTTAGGGAGAAGGCACCGTAAGAAAGAAACATCAGTTCGTCTCCGCGATTATGTCACAAATACAGTCAAGAAAAAGAGTCCATCCTTCGACTCCGCCGCTCCAATATCCGATCCACAGTACTCCTTGATCTATAGCTCATAAGTATAAACTGTGATAAATTTTCATCTTGTCATCGAACTTTTCTTGAGGCTATTGAAAAAGAACGAGAACCTGTAACGTATTATGAAGCAATCAAAGATAAGCGTTGGAGATCTGCGATGGATAGTGAACTCAAGGCACTGGAACAAAACAAGACTTGGACGATTGATAAACTTACACCAAAAAAGAAAGCTCTTAGGTATAAATGGGTGTATAAAATAAAGTACAAATCAGATGGGACTATTGAAAGATTCAAAGCCCGACTCGTGATTCTCGGTAATCATCAAGTGGCTGGAGTCGATTATAGTGAAACATTTGCGCCGGTCGCGAAAATGGTGACTGTCTGAGTTTTCTTAGCAATTGCGGCCGCTAAGCAATGGGAACTTCATAAGATGGACGTGCATAATGCGTTCTTAATGGATATCTTGAAGAAGAAGTATTTATGAAATTACCACATGGTTTGCATAAAGGTTAACTTGGGGAAGCGTACAAACTTCGTAAGTCATTGTATGGACTTTGACAAGCCCCGCGTTGTTGGTTTTTAAAGTTGTCATCGGAACTTCAAAAATATGGCTTTGTTCAATCATACTCAGATTATTCTCTTTTTACTCTACAACAAAATGGGGTTCAACTTAACGTCCTCGTATATGTGGATGATTTGATTGCATCTGGAAATGATCATGAAGGTATCACATAATTTAAAACTTATCTATGTAACTGTTTTCACATGAAGGATTTAGGCAATCTAAAATACTTTCTTGGTATTGAAGTCGCTCGTGCAAAAGAGGGGATATTTTTATGCCAGGGAAAATATGCTTTAGACATAATTTTTGAAGTTGGGCTACTTGGGGCTAAACCAGCAAAGATTCTAATGGAGCAAAATCATTACTTGGGATTGGCTCAAAGACGTTTATTTGAAGATCCCGAACAATATCGAAGGTTAGTCGGTCGTCTCATATATTTATTCTTTACAAGACCAGATCTTGCATATAGTGTGCACATCCTCTCACAATTTATGCAAAATCCTCAAATTGAGCACTAGGAGGCGACAATAAGGGTTGTTTGATATTTAAAAGGGAGCCCAAGACAAGGTATAATTTTGAAAAATAAATGTGACTTACAACTACGCGGGTGGTGTGACGCTGATTGGGCAGGTTGTCCTTTGACAAGGCGATCGCTAACAGGATGGTTGGTTTATCTTGGTGATTCACCAATTTCATGGAAAACAAAGAAACAACATACTGTTTCACGCTCTTCCGCTGAGGCTGAATATCGGTCGATGGCTTTAACAACTGGTGAATTAAAATGGTTAAAAGGACTTTTAAAGAGTTTTGGTATACATCATTCGCAACCGATGTTACTTTATTGTGACAGTCAGGCCGCGTTGCATATTTCTCGCAATCCAGTTTTTCATGAACGGACAAAACATATCGAGGTGGACTGCCATTACATTCGTGATGAACTTGTTTCTGGAAACCTTGATGCTCGACATGTACACACAAAAGAACAAGTTGCAGATTTTTTCACTAAGGCTCTTGGAAAAGCACAATTTGATTATCTACTTCGCAAGTTGGGTGTTCAAGATCTTCACCTGCCAACTTGAGAGGGGGTATTAAGTGAAGATATATCAAATCTCATAATATGGGATTTGATATTAGTCTATTATTTAGTTACTTTATTTATCATAATTCTAGAATTAAGTGGCTTATTGTCTAAGCTAAACTTCTTGTATAAATACCCCTTTTTGGGTGATCAATGAGAGACAAAAAATAAGAGATTTATCAGTAGGCTTGTTCCTTCATGTTGTGTGATCTTTGATCTTGAGCCTTTTTCATTGTCTTTCGACTTTGTCTTTGAATCCGAGATCTTTAAAACTTACTCCTTGAGATGGTTGACACCTTGCGATCTTGTGTCTTGACTAAAATGCTCCTACTTTGCATCATCTTGAAAGCTTGCTAATAATCTCCCTTGACAATCTTTGTCTTGATAATCTTGATATCTTTAAGGAAGATCTTGAATACCAGAGTTGTGGAAGTCTTTTCTTTAAATCTTGAGCTTCTTGATTCTTGAATCTTTATTCATATATTATGTCTTTGTACTTGAGGTATGAGCATATGGTAAGTAATCCCCCCGATGTGGCCCGACTCAGACTGAGTAAGGCTGCAACACCATCCCGTTTTGTACCTGCAATTTAATTTAGTCAAGAAACAACATATATGGGGCGAATATGCGTTTGTCATTCCATCGAAGTATAGTGATGTATAACCCTATTTTTTGTGTAGAACCTGACCTGTGATCAGGTAGATTCAATTAAAAGGAATCTCCTTGACAGGTTTTCAGTTTAAAGCGTAAGATCCTCTAACACAGATGTATTAGATTCACCGTACGTGCATGTTCTAAATTTTAATTTCACCCCATGCACTTCCAATATCATCAAAATCAACCCCCAACTCCTGCATCATCATCATCATCGTCATCATCATCATCACCATCATCATCACCATCATCATCATTCATCATCATTATCATCATCATTAATAATTTAAATCAAACAAACTCCTTAGACCCAACACAAAATGCATCACCCACTTTTAACTCCCCCTTGTCTGCCCAAACCTTAATAATTCAATCTTTTTCATCATGAAGTACCGTAATGGGGTTTTTTCCTTTCACCATGAAATGAACCATTGTTTGATTATCGCTAAGTTTAAATGTAACGAGTAGGTCGATGCGCGCTCTGCTGCGGGATGACCGGTGGATGTCGTTGTTGTTGATGGCGGAATGGGTTTGCTGTCTAGATAAATAACTCAAATATGTAATATAATCAAGTTTTTTTATGATAATCTGGTTTAGAAGTCAATCAGGTGCCTTCATTGATAATACATGAGTAAATGCTTCTGTCTTAGACTTTTTATATCAGGACCTTCCTAAACATAGAAAATAACATAACAACTACCTAAAATTAAGTCAATAAACATACAAAAATAGAAATGATCAAGAAAAATGTCATCTGTTCAATATCTAAGATATAGGATAAAAATAAATTTGAGTCTTTTATTATTAGCATCAAATGAAGAAAGCCATTACCAAGTATATGACAGCAAAAAATACTACTAATCTACCAACTATTGCACTTCTATCTTCTTTCCCTTGAGAATATGTGTTGTTTTCTTCTTTATCTTGAAGAGATCTTCTGAAAGGCTCGATCAATTTTAAAACTGTTGTTGCCGTGTCCATGTCTTCGGGTCGTTCCCAACACGCGTGATCTTTATTCGCGTCACCAACCTTCATATTTACCAACATAATTTACAATCAAAACCATGAAAACTATAAAATGATCATGCATTTTGTAAGGAATAGTCACATACCCACCAGGTGTAGTAGCACTACAACAATATAAGGAGTTAGGGTCAACATTTTCGACCCTAAGTTACAAAGGGTGTCGACCCAAAGTACTTAGGGTCGACAATTTCAACCCTAAGTTCTCGATCCAAATTTCTCGACCCAAAATTCTTTGGGTCGACATACTCCTTTTTATTTTGGGTCGACAGTGGGGACCACAAAATCTCCACCAAAAAAGGTTGACTTAACTTAGGGTCGACATCCCCTTTGAAACTTTGGGTCGACATTGTCGACCCTAAACTTTTTTATTTATTAAAATCTTTTAAATATATAAAACAAACTAATATTTAAATTTTTTGGGTCGACATTCTCTTTGCAACTTTGGGTCGACAATGTCGACCCAAAGTGTGATATTTAATAAAAAGTGTAGTAGTGGGATTCCACATCATTTTTCCACTAAGGTTAGGGTCGACATTGTCGACCCTAAGACTGAGTTTAGGGTCGACAATGTCGACCCTAATTTATGCCTGGGAATTAAAAAAAAACTGCACGCATTTGGTTAATTTCCAGATTTTTTCCGGAATTTTTTCCGGAAAAAATCTACATTTCAACAAATCCAGAACTCGGCAATAACAAATCACAGTTACAATACCACAAATCCACAATACCATAAATTACCATTCAACAAATCCACAATACGATAACAAGTCTAAAAGTTATTACAAATCAAGTCTAAAAGTTATTACAAATCAAGTCTCAAAGTTATTACATTTCAACGCCTACTCGGACTCTGAAGAATAGTCACCATCACTCGAATGTTGCTCGCCCTCCTCGCCCTCCTCGCCCTCCTCGTCCTCCCCTGATGCGGACTCGTTATTGTCTTCACCACGAGCATTATCTTGAGCCAATTGTTCAATGCTCCGCGCATCGTTCATATGGGGATTCGTTATGTAGCGGGGAAGTTCAGTTCTTGAGGGATTAGAACTAGAGGCGAGGTAGGAGCTGATGCTGGGACGATAAGTTGTTGAATGTATTATTTGTGCGTGAGTGAAAGGAAATGAGCAGGTTATAGGGACTTGAAGTGGTTGGAGTGGAAGCGGGGTATAGTGAGGGGAGTCGGTATAGTCGAAGGTGGTGCGGGGTTATAGTAAGGTGGAGCAGTTGTTTGATTCATAAGCATGGGAAGGGTTGAGTAAAGTGAGCCCATTCAGGCGCGAGTTGGGGCATAGTAGTCGCGGTGGGGCGTGGGGGACAGATTAAATGCAGGCAGATAATATGGTACGGGCACTGTTTGATGAGTTTGCTAGTGAGAAAAAAATGTCTACGGCTCTCCTACATCGTTCAGTATTTTTGGTAAGCGCCACTAGCCCGGTGGTCCGCGTAGTCAGCCTTTTATCGCAGCAAAATAAGCACGTTGCATGCCCTGCTCTGCATGCTTCTTAGCAACTATTCTTCTTGTCTTTTGCCTCAAATATCTGAGTCATCTTGACTCCGAGGTTATTAAATATGCAAATGCCTGATTTGCGCGCTGCCGAGGAAGTTGAGCCACCACCACGGTAACTTCCTGCCCTGCCAGAAAATTTATGACGGTTGGCACCTCGGAATACGACTTCATCAGTTTTCTTGATGCGGTTTGTACGATGATGAGCCGGGCTCTAATCTGATCTAGCATGGCCTTCATTTTTCAAATGTGAAAGAAAAAGAAAAAGAAAGAAAAAAACAGGTTAAAACCATATAAAATAAGTTAAAAAGCTAAGAACTGTAATCGAGTTAATTTACTTAAGTATCTTTGCTTGTTTTCTTCGTATTCTAATTGGCAGTCTTTGAGTTGAGTGCGTCTACTACACAGTTCTGAATGAGGTCTTGTGATGCCCTTTCTCGACTTTCTATACAAATTCAAATTTCAAATAATAACGAGCTATAATACAACAAATATAAAGGTGTCGCGGACATGGCTACGACTCGGTTCCGGCTAACGACTGGTTCGGCTGTGACGCTCGGTCGAGGCTGTGGTCTTAGTCTCGGCTGTGACTTGGTCGCGGTCTTGTGACTGGTGCGGCTAGTGACTTGGTTCTACACAAATTAACAATAACAAATTAATAAACAAAATTCAAAAAAAAATATCAAACATATTATACCAAAATCAAAAAAAACAACTTTATATCAAACCCATATCAATTATGGGTTTTAGAATCATCATATAGAGGATTAAAAGAAATAAGAATTAAACTTATAGAGGAGAGGAGGACGGGATTGCGGTGGTGGTTGGCTGCGTGGTGGGTGGTAGCGGTGGTGGTACGTCTGCTTGTGTGCGTGTGTGGTTCGTGGTGGTAGGATGCAGTGGTGGAGAGGCGTGGTCGGTGGCTGCGGATAGGTGCGCGTGTGGTGTGGTGTAGTTATCTTTTCAAAATATCCAAAATCGTCAAAATGGTTGTGGTGTTTTTTTGTTTATAACTCGTTTTTTTAAGTTATGGTTCACAGACCGTAACAAATAGGGATAATATTCAGAGTAGACGTGCTTTGACGGTTTTGGCGTCGACAATGTCGACAACTCATTTTTTTGTATATTTAAAATTTATTAATTACTTATTGTTCATGTTTAGGGTCTCGACAAAACTTTTGCAAATTTGATGTATGACAATGTCGACCTAAATGATTGGTTTGAAATTTTTGGTGAAAATACTTTATTTGCGGGGGTTTATAATTTTGAGTTGGAAAATTTTACAATAATATGGGGCAACGTATAGGGTCGACATTTTTTGCTTTGTTTGGGGGGGGGGGGGGTTTTTTGCATTGTCGGACCTAAACTATTTTAATAAAACTTTTACTCCACCTATTAACACTTTTATGAAGTAATTTTGTTTAAAGAAAGATTGAAGTGTAATTTGGTTCGTTTCGGCCGGGTCGGACTGGTTCCTCGTTTGTATATTTTATTCATTTAAATGATTTTTTTAAATTATATAATAAACTTTTTTATAAATATATATCTTATTTATAAAAAATATAAATTGGTTCGTTTCGGCCGGGTCGGTCGGTTCTCGTTTCGTATATAATTATTATATAAATGATTTTTTATAAATATATAACTTTTGATAAAAAAATTTAAATTGGGTTGTTTCGGCCGGGTCGAGTCCGGTTTACTCGTTTCGCATATAATTATTATTACAAATGATTTTTATAAAATAATATAATAACTTTTTTATAACATATATAACTTTTTATAAAAAATATAAATTGGTTCGCTTTGGGCCGGAGAGGAACGGTCGGTTTCTTGTTTCGTATATAATTTTATTATATATAAGATTTTTATAAAATTATATAATCAAATTTTTTATAAAATATATAACTTTTTTATAAAAAATTTAAAATTGGTTCGTTTCGGGCGTGTCGGTTTCGGTTCTGTCTTCGTATTATGCTTTTATATAAAATGACTTTTTATAAATATATAATAACTTTTTTGTAAAACTCATATAACTTTATTCTATAAAAAATTATAAATTTGTTTCGTTCGGCGGTCGGTGGTTCCTCGGTTCGTATATAAATTATTATATAAAATGCATTTTTTATAAAATATAATAATAACTTATTTATAAAATATATAACTTTTTATAAATAAATAAATTGATTCGTTTCAGGAGGGTCGGTCCGCGTTCCTCTGGTTACGTATATAATTAATATATAAGAATGATTTTTTTATAATAATGATTTAATAACTATTTTACTAAAATATATAACTTTTATAAACAATATAAATTGGTTCGTTTACGGCCGGGTCGGTACTGGTCCTCGGGTTGGATATAATTATAATCTAAAGATTTTTTATAATTACTTATCCGGTTCGTTCGACATGTAAACGTATGGTATGTCTGTAATTAGACGTTTTCAACGGAGAGTCGACTGTTATGGTTATGCATTAGACGTTCAACGGAAGTGTAGACTATGGTTATGGTTTGAACCTTAGACGTTCAACGATGAGTCGATATGGTTATGTTGTAAACATTTTAGAAGTTCACACGGATGAGTCGAGATGTTAGGGTTATCAGTTAGAGTTCAACGGAGAGTTAGAAAAGAGTAGATATGGTATGCGTTGTATGTTAGAGTTCAACGGATGAAGTCGATATTATCATGGTTATACCATTAGACAGTTCAACGGTAGAGTAGAATTTGGTATGGCTTGTACATTAGCCGTTCAACGGATGTGTCGATATGTTATGTTATACATTTAGAAGCTTCAACGGAAGAGTAGATATGGTATGGTTGTACATTAGACGTTCAACGGAAGAGTAGATATGGTATGGTTGTACATTAGACGTTCAACGGATGAGTCGATATGTTATGGTTATACGTTAGACGTTCAACAGATGAGTCGAGATGTTAGGGTTATACGTTAGAGGTTCAACGGACGAGTCGAGATGTTAGGGTTATACGTTAGACTTTCAACGGAAGAGTCGATATGTTATGGTTATACATTAGACGTTCAACGGAAGAGTCGATATGTTGTGGCTATACGTTATAGGTTCAACGGATGAGTCGAGATGTTAGGGTTATACGTTAGAGGTTCAACGGACGAGTCGAGATGTTAGGGTTATACGTTAGACGTTCAACGGATAAGTCGAGATGTTAGGGTTATACGTTAGAGGTTTCAATAGATGAAGTCGATATGTATGGTTGTACTTTAGACTTCAACGGAATGAGTTCGATAAGATTATGGTTTTATAATTAGACGTTTAACGGACGAGTCGATATGGTTGTTGTACTAATTCGAGTTCATCGGCATGAGTCGATATGTTATAGGTTATACATTAGACGTTCGTACGGACACGAGTCGATATGCGTTTTTGGTTCGTACATTAGACGTTTCATCGGATGACGTCGATATGTTATGGTTACATTACACGTTCAACGGAAAAGATCGATATGTTAGGTAATACATTAGACTGCTTGCAATGGTACGTGTGATATGGATATTGGTTGTACATTGGACGTATCAACGGATGAGTCGATATGTTATGCTCTATAATTAGACGTTTCATCGGATGAGTCGATTTGTTAGGGTTATACGTTTAGACGGTTCAACGGACGAGTCGAGATCGTTATGGTTATACGTAGAGGTTCATGGATGAGTCGATATGGTATGATTGTACAAAGACGTTCATCGGACGAACATGTCGATATATTAGGGGTTAGGGTTTTACGTTTTGACGTGTCAACGGGATGAGTCGAGTTGTTAGGGTTATTTTAATAAGTTAGAGGTTCAACGGACGAGAAGAGTCGTGATGTTAGGGTTATATGTTAGAACGTTCAACGATGTGTCGAAGATGTTTAGGGTTATACGTTAGGAGAGTTACAACGTTTATATGTGTTGGGGTTCATAATACTCCCGCCCAAAATACCTCCCACAAAAAAAATCCCGCCAAATACTCGCTCACAAGCATCTTCTTTACCATAAAAGCACGATAGTATCTTCATCTCCCAAGCACACAAATCTTATCCTCACAACCACACACATCAACCACACCTTCGATCCAACTGCCATCCAGAGGGCCGGATATAATAAACTTTTAAGTGCAACAGTGTGTAAGAGCAGTTGTGGTTGCGAAACATCACGCAAACCTACAGTTATGGTAAAACCATACTACGCATGTTCCTCTTATTCAAAGGTGAAAACAATCTAAAACATAATTATATATGTAATATAAATAAATTCTGCTTATTGTCAAAATGACTCTTTTCTTATGATTTCCCTTTCTACGTACCAGCCAGGAACTTCTAGATAGAGGATGTGGTACTTTATAGGTGGATGGTATGACCTCAGGGTCCATCTAAGTTTTCTTCTGGATCGTCACACCTCCAAGTTATTCTCGGGAACTTCAACTAGTCAAAGTTATTTAGGGATATTTCCAGATCTGCAACAAGTATCATCGTAAAGGTGAGAGTGCTCAATTGTAAGTTCTTTGGCTGAAAAGATAAAGACATAGAGGCAAAGATAAAGATAATAGAGGGAGCCCCACTAGAGATGGAAAGGCATCCGAGAAACACACATTTGAATTCAGCTTTGCAATAACTTCACGAAGTCTATAAGTGAGATGGGAAAACTTTGTATGGAGTGCTTTTTCGTTAAATAAATCATTTAGCATTTTGACAATGTAATTTCATATGCGTTATGTTTGAGTGTTTATCGATTTTATGTAGTTTGATGTTACCAATTATAAACGTTTAATTGATTAGATTCATTCCGTGTATTTTTGAATATTTATTGTGGTTTATCTACATTTAAATTCGTGATCTTGAAGTAAATTTATCAACATTAGCAACTATTAATGATTAAATAAAATAAAATAAAAAATATCATTTAGTTACGATTTATCTAACTTTTTAAAAAAGACAATTTAGGGTCGACATTGTCGACCCATAATTTTTATTATTCATTTTTTAATATTAATTTAACATGATGTTTGTAATTGATTAATATGGAATTAAATTATTTTTATTCATTTTTTATATAGTTTTAATTATTTTTATTATGAAAGAGATTTATCAGATAAAAGCTTATTAGTGGAATTAAAATGTTTTATATAAAGAGTTTTAGGGTCGGACAGTGTTTCGACCCAAATAAGCAAAATATATGGCGACCCTAAATTTGCCTCCAAAGTACTTTTCTCGAAAATTTTTCACAAATTTAAACACCCCGCGCATTTATTTTCGGAACACAAATTTTTTCAATACCAAAAAATTCAGGTCGACATTGTCGACCTAAATTTTGACCCTAAAAAATGTTTCTATTTATTTATAAGTAGGTATAACTATTTTATTATACAAGTTAATCATTTAATACATTAAATAATATATAAAGATATTTATAAACTTTTTAGGGGTCGACATTGTCGACCCCTAAATGTCGACCCAAATTATTTAGTTGACTTTTACTAGTTTTGTTGAAAATAGTGGGCCCATGTGTAATTTAGGGTCGACTTTGTCGACCCTAATTTTTGCTCGACCCGAAACCCTTATATTGTTGTAGTGTAGTATAAATAAGGAATATGAAACTTTTTTAAAACATGGTTATATAAACATTTATAGTATTTGATAGAGCCAAATAATGAGATAATGAGTATAAGCTAATCAATTTTTAATAAGGAATTAAATATGGTTTTGCATAAAAAGTTTAGTAGAGAAATAGGCTATGCTTACTTGCGGTGGTGCAACGGAGATAGGCAATCAGCTGGTTTGTTTTTGTGATTGGAGAATGGAAGATAGAGTTATCTACCTATACGAAACACGATGTTTTGTCAATGTGTTTTGTGTTATTAAAGCGCCTGCCTTTTACTTCCTTTCCATGGGTCTCCATGCCTATTAAATCTCAATCACTGCTCGAGAAGATATTTAACTATTTAAATCTTTTTAATGATTTCCTGTATGAACTTAGCTTCATGCCTGTATGTTAAATAAAGATTCAATTAGCTTGTGAAAATTCCCAATAATTTTCAAATCTTTAATACTGACATATAATCATACATGAAGTAAATGGTGATATAAGTAGTATATATGATTTGTAATAAGTAGTGAATGAATAACAGATGTGTTTGTTAAGGTAAGGGTTTTGTACCGGCTGAAACTCGTCGCGTCTACTAGGAAAAAAAAGAGCCACTTGTTCATTCTAACAAACCATAAACATGAAGTCATGAACTTCCCATTTATACATAGAGGACCAGCAAGTTTAAGTGTAAGAACAAAATAGATAAAAATAATACTCTACTGTTCACATTTAAGCTTTTTAAAAAGTTGATTAACATGACTTAGTAGTGTTATATAACTTAGAAATGTAAATTCCATAGAAGAGTTTCAGAAAGCATGTGGTATATATAAATGATAGAAGACCACCGCTAACGCTTCCTTCTCTATATAGGTGAAAACTTATCTAGCTTAAGACTTTTGGTTTTGGGCTTATTATCGCTTATTTTGAAACTTTCAGCTAGTTTATTGTAACAACCGAGTTTCAGTGCAACGATGATCCTAAGCTAAGATAATTATTTTGCTACGTAAATAATTATAGTCGTTTATCCTATATAAGGTTCGATGAGAATTTATTTTTATAAGGTAATTTCAATCCGTGATTGAGTTTCTATTTGTTTTTAGTGTCTAAGGAAGTCAGAAAAATGTATTTTGTTGCTCCGAGAGCGTAAATAAATTATTTTTGTATTTTACGACGTTTCCCCGAGTTTTTTTGTAAAAATCATGTTTAAAGGTCGTGTTTTACGAGGTTTAACAATTTATTAAACGTTTTAAAGAAAAATTAGTGAGACGGATTTAAAATATTTATAAATGTGGTGTGACCCGAGTTTTTGGCTAATTTTAAATAAAAGAAATAAAGTTTTGTACTAGTTTTAAAAGGAGTTATAAGAAGGAGGGACCTAAATTTCCAAAATGTCAAATATGTTTTCTATACAAAGCACACACTTACACACATAAACTCTTTTACAAAAAAATTTCATTCTCTCCTTCTCTTGCTCCTTGTTCGACCGGACACCACCCACACGCACACATTTTCTGGCTTATTTTCCGACATGCAATTAAATCAAATTATACCATCTTAATCCTTGTTTCAAGAGCTACGAATCCCATCATAGAAACCTCACATGCATTAAGATTTGAGGAAGTTGAATTTTTGGTTGGTTCTTGGTGTTTTCGAGTGTAAAGGGGTGTTTATCGTAGTTAGATTGTTGTTATTTTGGTGTTGATTGATTGAAAAAGGGTTTGGTTTGTTTGGTTTGGGGCTCGTCTGTACGGTCCAACAAGGAGGAAAACGAAATCGAGTTTTGTTATTGCTTTGTATGTATTCTAGTTATATTTTGTAGTGATTTAATTGATGTTATTGCATGTATATGATTATTGCTAGATGATTCAAGTGCGGAAATTATTAAAAGCGTGTTTTGTTATTGACTAAAGTTTGATGGTTTTGGTATAAATATATAGACTAGTTAAGTGTATTTTGATAGTCAGATTATGTCAAAAATGTCATTTTCATATGTTTTGGGTTGACCATGTTTGACCAGAAAGTTTGACATGACCATAGCGTGTCGAGAAATTTTTGAAAGATGTTTTTGATATGGTTAAGTGATAGTGTTCGCCTCAAGCTCCGTTTCGCTAGGTGGATCGTACGTAACTCTTAATAACGAACGTTTTACGACCAAGTCAAGTTTGAATATTTTTGGAGTAAAAAGTCAACTACGAAGTTCGACTTTTGAAAGTCAAACTTGCGTAAACTTTTGAATGAGTCTATAATGAATAAAGGGTTCGTAATGTTAGTTAATTTATAACGAAATACGATGTTTGGATTATATTATCCTTACTTTCGGTAACTTTCTAAAAATGGAAACTTTATGGAAAATGTTGTAATAATTGTTAAGTGCGTCAAAGTGAAATGTTTTGCGTCGCACTTGAAGATTGTAGTATATGATTGTATATACGTAATAGTAATATATATATATATATATATATATAGACATATATATATACACACACACACACACACACACACACACACACACACACATATATATATATATATATATATATATATATAGAGCGCTTGATTGACTTGATTGATTTGGATCTTTTGATTAAGGTGAGTTCATAGCCTCGCATTTATATCTTTTAATTGTTTTAAAACTCGCGAAGGGGATGCATGTTTGTTTTATAAAATCGAACACATATGATTTTATGGTATGCTGGACCGGATTATGAGATTGTTTCCGCATAAGTTGCTATTGTCGAAGTCCCTTATTTCATGAACCGTTAATTGCTTTGCGAGGTGAACGCTAATGCATTAAAATAGTGTTATTGGGTTTGAACAACCTTGTCTGGGGTAATGAATCAATTGTGACCACCCTGTCAAACGAACATTTTGTATTTAGAAAGTATAGTAATATGACAATAAAACATTGTTTGGGCAAACATTTAACATATGATATACCATATTTACAGTTAACGTTCGATGTCAATGGACTATTTCATGAAAGAAAAAAGAAGTTGCTAATACATTGCATTCGTTGCCTTGTTTTCCAGAATAATTAAGTGTTCAAAGATTATTGCTTATTAATTATTTTAAACTCTATGAATTTCACTCAACATTGTTGTTGACATTTTAAACATGTTTTATCCCAAGTAACCAAGGATAAAGGCAACGATGGCGTGGTGGTGTCGTGCGTGTAACAGATTTGTGGAAAGACTACTTGTGTGTTCCGGTCTTTCCAAAACAATGTCTTAAGTTATGCTAAAACAATGTCTTTTATTTGAAACAATTGTATTTCAAATGTTGTAATAGATGGTGGTTACGATTCTGTGGGGACCTAAACGCATTTTAACTCTGATTAATAATGGAACACATGTTTGTTAAAATGTCTCATATAACAACTCAGAATTTTCATCAACCTATTTTACTATGATCACAATTGTACGGGGAAATTTTTCGCTTTATTACATTACTTGCATTGTCAATATCTCAATATATAATGTAATTTGCATAACTAAAGTAGACGAGCTCACGCAACCTACCTATGGTAATCTTGTCTTCATATATGTCAAGCAAACATCATAACATGTCAAGTCAATATCATCATATCCTTATTACAAAGTACATTATTCCTATAATGTACCATTCACAACGTTATATCAAAACGGGCTTTAAACTGTTATCATATGCCTCTAAACCCTAACTTCATGAAAGGTTAACATCTAAAGTGAATATACAAGCTACTAAAGCATATGTACAAGTAACATAACATCTCATATGAATATACATTCTCTTCAAGGAAAGATACAAGTCTTTAATACATAATGTACAAGTCATTAATGCACGACATCCAAAATAGCCGTTTTACCTCCGTTTTCATTCTAGTTCCTTCATCACCACTTGTGTACAAGCTACTACACTCAATATACAATGTGTAAACCCTAATTATTCTACTCATAATCTTTCATACACATTTCTACTCTTAAAACCCTAATTCAAAAGTCAGAAACCCTAACCCGAGCAA